>JAHWFO010117157.1:151952-169120 GCA_023313115.1 Rhysida immarginata
ATATTACAAAAACAAAACGCGAAAATCAAAAGAAAACAACCAATACAAACTACCTTCTTAGCTTAGCCCTATAACTTAGCCCGGTTAAGTTGGTTTGGTTTCTTTGGTATTAACGTCCTTTTCAACTGCCATGGTCATTTCAGGACGGCGTTATAGGGACCGCAAATTTTGCCTGGCATAGGTTCATTAACGTGCAGCCGGCAAACGACTACACGGGACCAACGGCTTTACTTCCCTTCCGAAGGAAGTGCGTGATCTCAGGATTTTCTCCATGAAAAAAATCCTCGTCGTCCTCGGCCGGGGTCGAACCCGCGTCCTCGGGCATCAGAGGTGATCACGAAACTACTGAACCACCGAGGCCGATATGAATTGTTCTTCCGCCGCGAGAATCTAAATGTTGCCTTAACGACGGACAAAGGAAATTTTTTCAGGTAGGTAACACAGCTTCCGAGAATTTAGTAAGTAAAATTAAATTCGGAAGAATCAGACAGAATTAAGTTGCCCACCCAATACATTATTCCAAAATTGTGTACAGATAATATTGAATTGTTGGAAATGAAATGGCAGATTTTAACTGTTATATGAAAAGCAAAAAGGAAAGGAAGCAAAAAAAAAAAGCAAGGTTTCTGTATGAAATGTTCCTATGTTCTCGGCATGAATGAGATATGCGGTCGGGCGTTATCTTGAAACAGCCGGGCACCTTGCCTATTGACAACTGCTGGCTGCTTAATGCACAACTTTTCCTCCATCTGTCCCATATCTGTGTTGTAGTTTGACATTGGAAGAAAGAATAGTGAATGATACCGGCAGAGGGCCATTATACAGCAGGGCCGAACTTTAGCCTAGGCAATCAACCTAGGGCCTGAACCTCGGAAGGGAGGAGACAGGGTACGATATGCTAAATTACCAAAAATGGCCCCGAATCTCTTAATTCCCTAGGGACGCTGGATCTTTTAAGTCCGGCCCTGCCACTCAGTAAGTATTGCCGTTTTTTGGCATGGAGAGTTGGCTTCGGGGTTCTTTCTGGAAGGTCTCTTACTCCAAATCATTGAGCCGACATATAGGATTGTCAGATAATATCCACTTATTTCAACGTGAGAAATCCGTTGAAAACTCTTTCCTGCTTGCTTTTTTGGAGCACACAAATTGTCGAGCTTTCATACATTCCCTATTATTTTCAAGTTCCTGGTGATCTCTCGCACAGCCTATAAGTCTGCTTAATCATATCCTTTAATTCATCGGGAGGAAGGGCAAAGGATACAGGCTCATATCTCCGGATCTAAATTTTGCAAACCAAAGTCGAGCGGTTCTATCGGAAGTAGTTCCCCTACCAAATGCTTTATAAATTTACTTGGTTCCACGATTAACGTTGAGTGCACAGTATTCACTCTTCAATGTTCGCTTAACGCAACAATTACTATCATTGCATCACCCCCTCCCCCCATGTTGCCTTATTGAATGATGCCAAAACTTTACATAATTCGTAGCTTGCGCCTCTCTTCCCTCGTTAATAAAATAACTCATACCTTTAATCGGATGTTCCGTTTGCAACAACCCAATTGTGTAATGTGAATAGGACATAAAATGATGTAACAGTTGATGCGGTCAAAAATCAAACAAACCAATCAATAAATCATTATTCTGCACTGTGACCCCATTCTTTGAAAAAAATAAGAACGAACTGTAAGTGTGAAGGTGTCTGTATAGAAAGGGAAATTCGCCTACCGCAAAGAAGCATCCGAAATATGAAACACCGGACACATAGCTTCATTCTCAAGTGTAAGATTGGGTTTTTTACATTAACACCATCCTCTGCACCTGCCCAGAAAACAACAATTCTCAAAAACGCGTACCTTTCAAAACGGTTCATTCAAACATACCACCATCTAATCTATAGTTCCACACAAAATCTATCAACTCTTTCTGCGTGGGATTTCACTCGGTCTCTCATATTCTATGTCATTTCGCACATTCCGTCTGACTTGTTCGTTGAATCAAATGGTCATTCTGGCTTCTTCCCTTGTTCACTTCGAAAGTCTTAGAAAAATTACCATGTTGGTGACTAGTTGGCAGTGGTTAGCCTGACCGTCTTCCTTATTGCTAGAATTGGCAGTGTTACAGTTGTTTACTATCTATATTCCATCCAGCATAAGAAAAACTATGTCAAGGCCAGGAAATTCAAAATTAGCCAATCAGAACGAATTAGGATTGATTTCAATCACTTTGATTGGCTAAAATGAATTTCCTGACCTTGACATAGTTTTTCTTATTCTAGATGGATTATAACTGAGTGATATACAGTAAACGGTGATATAAAATAATAAAATTCAGTATGTTAATATAATACTTAGATGGTTTGGTCATGTTATGAGAAGGGAGGGCCATTTTGTGAAAAAGATGGTAATGAGAATGGAATTGTTAGGTAAATGGTAAAGAGGAAGAATTAAATTGGAGAGACATGAAAAAATCGCACAATTTTGGAAAGGCTCCTAAAGAACAGCGACTCCTATATGATAACATGGGATAAGCTGTGAGAAGAAGAAGACAGCTGGTTACTACTCAAAAACTATTTCTCCTCTTTTTATAGGTACTGTTTTAGGCAGAATTTGTGTTCGCGACAAGCGTAAATATTGCGTTTGACAATACCAAACTGTCACTGCAGAATACAGTATAGTACGTAATGAAATGGGTTTCATAAGTGCTGCAAAACTGGCGAGAAAAGCACCCAAGAACTGGACTTCGAGATTCTTGTGGCACGAAGATAATGCCAGCTCATCTGAAGTAAGTAAATGAACAGTTTTCTTGGGATGCATGTTTCAGAGAGAGGTGATCTTGATGGCGAGATTTCAAGAAGAGCTGATGTGAAAGTTGTAGTTGCTCTGGAGAAATATGTAAAGACAAGAATTGGTATACAATAATGAAAATTGTTGCTACACGAGAAGCATAACGAACACCTGAGTGCAGTGGAGATAAAAGTTTTAAAGAGTATGGTTGGCCTGAGTAGAAGCAATCGGTTCCAAAATGGAGAGCGATCGCTATGAGTTAGATCTTAGATGCTTGCGTTTCCATCTTTGAAATGTTTCATCCATCTCCTAACACTGTTATTTCCCATACAATGTTTCACTGTTACGCACACTTGATGAATTTCAGCAGCGGGGATTTATTTTTTCTAGCAAAGAATTCAATGACAACGCGTTGACGAAATGATATTGTAATATATGGAATAAAGGGAATGTACTACAAAGGGTTGTTTAGGGATCTATGGTAACAATTAGCATATTTAAATGGGGCGCGCGTGTTTATTTCACATGAGTTATATCACGTGGAGTATTGTTAGGGCAGGTAGTAAAATATAGTTAGTATTCGAACAGCGAGCTAAAAACATTGAGTTTTGCTACCGAATATTGACAGGTATTGGGAGGGCTACATAACAGCTCTTTCCGAAGCCAAATTCAGTTATTCCGAAAATTAGGAAAGCATGCAAGAAGAGAGGCTTCGTAGTTTCCAAGAAAGGGATATCAAGTGTACTAAATAACATTGGCAAAACCAGAAGCGGTGCCATTCCTGAGGGTAAAATGCAGGCCAATCCGAGACCATCCACTACCCGTACTCCTGACGTCGTCCAGAAAGTTTGCGCTCTCGTAACCGGATGTAAACCACCAACACAACGGACTATTGCACAGAAGATAGGGGCATCTGTGCACACGGGTGTTTACAATTATCAACCGTAATTATCAACTGGAGAATCGACACAAGAGCCACATTCATAAGTTGTTGCCGCGCATTGTTCAAGAGCGATAGACAACTGCCGTAAACTGTATGAACGATACGTAGCGGATGAAAAGTGTCGATACTTGGTCATACTATATGAGGCGTATGTTTATTTAAGCGAGTAACAAGAGCCGAGCCATTTTTTACCGCCTAATGGGTTCTAAGGACTTCAGAAACTGGTACTGTGAATACAAGGAAACATTTTCAGAAGTTCTCATGATCGTCGACGGGATACAGCTACATCGGCAAGTTATCTTTACACAGAATTAAATCAGCGCAAAAGTCAACGCCATGTATTATCAGACTAACGTTCTAATCCCCATATTTACCCTTGATATCCCGGTTTGTACGGTACAGTGGTAAACAAGGTATGGCTGCACCAAAATAAGGCGTCGAGTCAGACCGCCGCGTCAACTCGCCTGTTCCTAAAATGCATGCAAGAAGATACCAGAATCCTTTCCATTCTATTCAGCGGCATACCCGTCAAGTCGCCGGACGCATTGCCTATGGATTTTTGTGACTTTGGCCTACTTAAACGGGCCCTCGGAAAGAGACGACCGCGAACAGTGGAGGATCTTTGGAAAGCGTGTCAACAGGAGTGGCTACGAATTGATCTTGGTGTTCTGCATTCCAGCTTCCTGCAGTGGAAACTGCGATGCACAACAGCGATGATGGCTGTCAGATTGAACACACTCAATGATAACGAAATGAGTTTTCCACTGGCCCTCTGTAACTTGTTACCAAAGATCCCTAACAACCCTTTGTAGTCCACTTTGAGATGGCTTGGACAAAGAACTGTCTGCTGATCATGTGAATGGAAAACGTGGGCAAAGGAGGCCAAAGAACGTGAAGAGGAGTACATAAGGTCGAATGATTTTAAAAATATGAGATTACAGTGGATGAGAAAAGAATTGTGTTCAGGGCTAACATCCTTATGTGCCACTTCAATATTATTGAATTTGTACTCAACAATGGTTTGAGCAAGAAGAAAAGCATTAGCGCTCATTCTGAATACAGGCCTGAATGATATATCACATGCCATATGTTGCCATAGTTCTAAAGACCAAGTGACTGTCACCCCCACAACTCCGACCCCACTGGAACAATTTAGTCCAAACTTCAGAGTAATTTTGATCTTGCCTAGAGGAATCTGCATACCGAATTTCACTCCTTTACATACCTAAATACCATGTAGACCTTTTGGTACCCTCTAACTCCCGCCCCCGTAACTCCGACCCCAATGCACCAATCAACCAAATTACCAGGTAACTGCAAAAGTTCTTGTCGTTTTTATGTTGCCATAAAAGGAAGTGACAGAAGATATGCAAATGAGTGTATAGTGTGGTCCAAAATCTATCAGGGGGGAGCAGGAAGGTTAGCCTGTATAAATACAGGGCTGTTGGACATTCACATCAATCCCATCTCGTGCAGAAATGAAGACAAATGGAGGTATCGAAGGAGATGGTTAGGTGTTGTTTGCTTTATGACTTCAAGGTGGGCTTGTCAGCAGCAGCATCAAGTCGCCGAATGTGTCTTGCGTTTGGGGATGATGCTGTGAATGAACGCACCGCAAGGGATTGGTTCCAGAAATTCAGGCCGGGAGAATTTGCCATTTCTGATGAACCCCGCAGTGGTCGACCACAAGCCTAAGATGACCAGGCCCTGAAAACGACCATAGAGGAGGAGAGCAGTTTAATATGTGGTGAACTTGCCAGACGGTATCAGGTTTCTGATGAAACAGTTAGACGTCACCTGCACAGCCTAGGAAAGACGTACAAGTTGAGCAAATGGGTACCCCAGACATTTTCGGAATCCAACAAGAATCAACAAGTGACAGCCTGCATGTCGTTGCTTTCTCGACATCGTAAAGCACCCATATTTAATCGAATACTTCCAGTGACGAAAAGAGGGTCCTGTATGACACTCCTAAGCGTTCCAAACATTGGTTGTCACCCCGGGACACCGTGCCTCACACCTCAAAGCCACCCCTACACCCACGCAAGATCATGCTATTTGTCTGGTGGACTAGACGCCAAATGGTTCACTATGAGCTGCTATCAACTGGCCAAACCATCACTGGGGACCTGTACTCCCAGGAGTTGGAACGTGTGCAACAGGCATTGCAGCAGAAGGAGCAGCATTGGTGAATCGCAAAGGGGTACTCTTCCTTCTTGACAATGCCCGGCCACATGTGGCGCGGGTGGCCAGGGAAATCATAGAGCGGCTTGGCTGGGAAACTTTGTGTCATCCACCTTACTCACCAGATCTTACTCCAACGGATCATCACCTCTTTCATTCTCTGGACAGCCATCGTCGTGGAAAATCCTACACCGATGATACAGATCTGCAAAAGGCACTCACGGACTTCTTTGAGTCCAAGACCGGCAAGTTTTACAGCCAGGAGATTGATCAATTGGAGACACGTTGGCAGAAAGTGGTAGATGCCAATGGGGATTACTTTGGGGCCTAGCGATACGCTACTTTCTGTGTACATCATTTGTTTTCCGGAATTAAAAACGGCAAGAACTTTTGTGGTTACCTGGTAAATAGCGAAGGAGGACAAGCCCATAGTAAGCAACGTTCGGAGTTTCAGCGTGAAAAAAGTGTAGAAAATATAAAGGGGACAGACAGACAGACAGACGGACATTGTGAAACCAATAAATGCTCTATTCTTCCGCTACTTAATAACAATTGCGTTTGAGCGCAGTTTGCTCAATTATGTCGATTAATTTCTGTGCTCTTGTTGAATAAATCTACCATGACAACTGACCAGATTCTGGTATGTTTGTTATATGAGTTCATACTCGGCAATTGTGCAACTGAGGTTGCAAGAATGTGAATAAAGCATTGAGTAAGAACCCAATATCTGAGCGTGAGGCCCAAAGATGGTTCAAAAATTTTTAATCCGGAGATATAAACCTTAAAAAATAAACCCCGCTGCGGAAGTTGATAATGACCATCTAAAATCATTAGTGGAGACTTGTATGGCATGGCGTCGTGCTCGCGAAGAATTTCACAACCCAGGTCCACTTGAACATTGCCGTATGGTCGGTTAGTCTGCAAGACCCACAGACTGTATTTGTCGGTCTCAACAAGAACCATTCGTGGCCATTTGAATGAGACTGACCTATAGGCACTGTGTTAACTTTGACCCTTCGGCATCATACAGAACGTCCTCAATGATGCTAAAAAGGTCAATATTTGACAAGGAATGGCATCAGGGTTTCGCATCAGGGTTTGGCACCGCAGAGGACAACGCAACAATCTCGCACTGATTCGTGAACGGCATACGTCGCGGCAAAGCCCCCTAGAATAGAAAGCCTGTCAAGTTCGTTGTTCACGTGATACTACGTCACGACTGAAGTATGAAGTTGTCAGCCTGTTTCCGCAATGGAGGATCCGTGTGCCATTAACAGCAGGTAGGAAACTTTTTTTTTATTGTTTTAAAGTGCTCGAACTTATTTTATATTAGGTTAATCTTCGGTATCTGCACAATCGCGCGATGACTGAATCCGCAAACTGAATTGTCGCGATTCCTGTAACCGGCCGGGGGGAAACCAACTGCCCCCTGTAACCAAATAGGTTGGGGTATATATCAGTTCGTTAGAGGGGGGGTCTGGGGGGCAGTCTTTAAAAAATAAATTCACTTGGTCGCATGATCGTTTGCGATTTGACTCGCGGTTGCGATTGTGCAGATACCGAAAATTTACCTTATATTATTATGATATAATTATCAGTATATATAAATCTTAGCTACCATAAATTTTTCATGATATATCGATATTTTAGTATTAATTCGTAATTTTGTATGCAAGCTTAACGTTGCACATTGTAAGTACTTAACCCTGGATTACAAGCCCTCGTCACATCGAGCACGTATGCTATTTTCTAAATTTATTCTTAATTCTCGCGCATTTGCATATACACTCTCAGGCACTTAGTTAATCTCACTCTGTCCTCTAATCTAGTAAGGGACTGAAGTATATTTTTCATAAGCCTGAATGCTTCAGCGACTCGTCGAATCGACGAAAGATTGTAACAATGCAACAATGAAGTAACAATGAAACTCTTTTCGAACTTTTCAGTTAGTGTGCGTTTTCGCAAAAATTTTTAATGATTTAATTTACTTGTATAATAGTTTTATATTATTCTTTTTTTATGTTAATTCATAATTATAATTTAAGAGTACAAGATATACCAATAGATATTGAGTTTTAAATTCAAGTACAAATATAACTGATCTCAAAATAAAGACTATAATCGAAAAATAATTTAATTTTCCTGCTTTATAATAAACAATTAAGAACCAAAAAATGATAATAAAATTAGAAACTGACAGTACTATAAAAATTTTATTTATAAAATTAGTTAATATTTAAGAGTAGGGAAATCGATGAGGGTTTGAAAAAAGCGCTGTTTCGGAAGGGTTTGTAATCCAGGGCTTATGAAACAGTCGATAATGAAATATGGAAAGAACTTATCGAATTGGCATAAAATAATTTAAAAATGGCATGTTCATTTAACAAAAATATTTTAGTTATTGTTTTATCGGTAAAAGTCCAGAGTAGCCTTCCCTAATTTTCACGGATTATATCGGCCAGCTCTCTCGCGTTCAAGCACTGTATTTTCGCTATTTAATAACAAATAAAGGATTTACCATTTTTTTCTAGAAAATAAATTTATTCAGAAATTTGCGCGGGAAAAAAATCACTAAATTATGGGCAGCCATAACGACTTTAACATTAACGTTCAGTGCGTTATCGAAATTGTTCACTTATTAAATAGAGATATGGTCCGAGAAAATTACGAAATGTTACTCTGTACGTTTACCATTATATCTAATATTATGTTCAGAATATTTCATAATTTTAGTAATTCATAATTAATTTTTAACCATTAATATAGTGACTGAAAAAACTCTCTCATTGCTGTGCAGTTTTGCGTTCTATTTTGTATTACCTAAAATTAAATATTTATACATTTTATTTTAGGATTCAAATAAGACGCCCTTAGTGTAATGAAAGATAGTTTTGATCAATGTTTCCCACAAACATTGATCCATAACTTTGTTTTTCAAAGAATTGAACATTTGTTAGTATGTACCATTGGGATAGTTTTATTTTGTTAATGGTCGATTCCAACAGTTTTCTTATTTTCTCAGAGTGATTTAAAAAAATCATCTACACTACAATATTATTCAATACCTAAAGATGTCTTTTTGGATATCTAAAATAAAATAACATGTAGAAATAATTACTTTCAAGTATTATATTATCAAACAAAAAAAACTGCACAGCATTGAGACATTTTTGTCAGTCACTATATTTTATGTAGTAGGCCTGCTATGATTGTTTCTTCATTTAACGTAATATTTAATGTTTAGATATGTGGATGGATATTTTACAAGTCAATGCATGACAATTACCATTTCATTGAAATTGTAGCGATAAGTCGATTTAGAATTGTGAAATCAGTACTTGTTTGCCTACATAAGAGTTTATAAATAATACCACGGTAATCAATTAATAGGCTATTATTTTTTTTTTCTAGATTAACAACATGCCAAATCGTTGCTGTGTTCCTGCGTGTCATTCGAATTATGACACACAAGAAAAATATCATTCAGTATTTCGATTTCCAAAAGCTCCCGATGCTCGGATATGGTGGATTAAAACCATCCCAAGAAAAGACTGGAATCCAGGACCACAGACAGTAGTTTGTGAAAAACACTTTTTACCAGAAGACATCATTCGGTACGATGAATTGCCTGATGGAGCAGGAAATATTTTGCAATTTCCAAGGAAAAATCCAAAATTAAAACCTGGTGTTGTCCCAAGCATTTTTCCTGGATGCCCTAGTTACATCACACAACAAGCTTCTGTTGAAATAGAAAGTAGGGATGATAAGCTGAAGTTAGACGAATTTCCGTACTCTGATTTCTTTGAAAATGACCTAATATCTTCCTTTGGTAATTTTTGCCAGTATGCTCATTCGAAAGTGCAAGATGCTAATATAATTTTTCATCTAAATGATAAAGGAGCATTTTTTTTATTTATGAATTTTGAAAATGTTCCCCTAATAGAGAAAACCATTTATGTCAACAGTAACATGGACATAAATTTTTATTGCAATGGGAATAAACATCCTACAGCATGCTTTGATCATATATGTACAAATGATCACTTAACTTTCTGGAGTGAATTTGAAAATATTCGGATTTTTGTCCAAAACTTTGACATGAAGCAGCTATCGTACCTAGAGCAAGCGGTTATTTTTTAAAAAATTACAGAATACAAAAAGTCTGATCCTGAAAGTGAGGATGATTTTGATAAACTGATGTTTTTACAAGAACAGTTGAAGCTATGTGGTAAAAAAAAAAATGGGAAAAAGGTATAGCTCTTATTGTATATATGCTAGGTCTTCTTCATGCTATAGGTTCATTTATGAAAGCAATTTAATTAATCTGCCTTCAATTAGCTTGCTATGAAAATTCATTAGTATGCTAAATGTAAACGAACCATTAAATGAAACAGCCTCCAAGTATTTACGTAGTAAATGCACTCCATTAAAAGATTACGAGAAACTTGTGAATTTGCAGATAGATGAAATATATGTAAAATCAAAACTTACCTATGCAGATAAGTGCTTGACAGGTTTAGCAGAAAACAAAACACTGAAGCTAAAAGTATGCAAGCTTTTATGATTTGTTCTATATATTCAAAATTTAAAGAAGTTGTTGCATTGGTTCCAGTCGCTAACATGACTGCTCTTGGTCTGCATAAATTAACTTGCCAAGCATTATCCTTGTTACATGAGGCAGAGTTTTCAGTTTTGTCCATAATTTCTGATAATAATAAAGTGAACAGAGTCGTGTTTCAGATGTTGTCAGGGAACAAACAGCTTCGACAGATCGTTAAAAACCATGCAACCGAGGAAGATTTGTTTTTATTATTTGATAGTGTTCATTTGATTAAGACAATTCGTAATAATTGGATTAATCAAATGGACTTTGAAAAAACATTTCTTTGTCCTGACTTTAATGATTTATCCAAGATAGTGCGTGTGAAATTTTCTTATTTGAGAGATGTTTATAATTTTGAAAAAGCATCCGTTATAAAACTTGCCCATAAGCTTACTTATAAAGCTCTCTATCCCAATAACTTGGAAAGACAACATGTCAGTTTGGCATTGAAAATATTTCAGGAAACAAATGTTGCTGCTATGCGAAAACTTGCAGAAAGAAGTACGATAAGTAACTGCGAAGATACATGTTTTTTCATATTAACAATCAAAAAATGGTGGGATATCATGAATATCAATTACTTGAGTAAAGGAATACATTCCAGAAATGACAATTGCAAACCGATATCTTCTGTAGATGATACCAGGCTAACATTTCTTGACAACTTTGCAAAGTGGTTGCAGCACTGGCAGAATTTGAAACAGAAAAATCGTTGTGGTTGCATGATAGAGGAAACCGTTTATGCCTTAATTCATACAACCAAAACAATTTGTGGTGTTATTAAAAAACTTTTGCAAACTGGAGGAAAATATGTTTTGACGGCAAAATTTCAGACAGATAATTCGGAAGAACGTTTTGGTCAGTATCGCCAAATGTCTGGAAATAACTATAATATTTCCGTTCAGCAAGTTTTACAGTCTGAGCGAAAGTTAAAACTGACTGGTATTTTGAAGCTAAATTCTAGTAAATTTGGGAACTTTTCCATTAGAACAATAATAGGGGAATTTGCCGAAGAAACTCGTCAAGTAAATGTTAACATTAAATTATTTGAAGAATTAATTGTCAATATATAAAAATACACCATATCATTCAATGAAACTGAGGCATTAAATTATATTGCAAGATGCTGTGTTTATTAGCTACAGTTGAGTTGTATGAATTGCAAAACACTGTATTCAACTGATTTGACCATAAATGTTGAACATGGCGAATCAAATCAATCTTATTTAGATATGTTAAACAGAGGTGGGTTGAAGAAACCCTCTTCGCTTATTCTACATTTATTCACAAAATTTTTTCTTCATTTTTCAAGAGCTTATATCCAAAAAATATGAAACATTATTTTTAAACAGTTTATCACAACATGCTATTTTTATCACAACATGCTATTTTTATTAAATTGTGCTTGTATTTTATTAATGAATATGAACATGTAACGGGAAAATGCAATGAATGTGAAAATGACAATTTAAAATCAATTTATAAACTTTCCAGCATATTTGGAAACATTGTTTGAAAAATTATTGTAAAAATAGACAATCCATTACAGATGCTTCAGTTTCGTCCAAGAAAGATGAAAGAAAACTTAAAAAGTTGAGACACTTTTAAAAGTTTTTAAATGTATTTTTATATGTATATCAGTTGTAAACTTAATAAAGTTGTAATAAAATACACATAATATTGGCAAAGATTTCAATTGTATCAAAAACTTACAGCCACAAAATTTAACTAGTTAATGTGTAAAGAAGTATGAAATATTTAAATAACCATAAAACTTATGCGTAACACATAAAAGTAATTTAAAAAATAGCTTTAATACTCAAAAAAAAACCCACTTAAAAAAAACAAAAAAAAAACAATTTCAACCTCGTACAAAATTACTTTGATAAACTTTAAAATATCAGTTTTTTAATTATTTACAGCTAATTAAAATTCCGAATCTAATTAAAAACATTTATTTACAAAATATAAATTTTAAACTTGTACCAATAAATAATTTCATATGTTTAAGTTTTTTATCAAAAGTCTTAAACATTTGTTTCTTATCAAAATATAAATTTGAAAATAAGACTTTATCAAATTTATAAGTATCTTATAATTCATAAAATTTATAACTTTAAAAATCCATGACGTAAACTTATTTAGAAAAAAAAAAAAGTCTCAACTTCAAAATTTCTTACTTTTTCCTGACGAAATTAAAAACTGAACTTGGAATTAAGAACGTAGGAAACATATTTCAAAAGCGGTGATCCCATTTAAAAACCTGACCTTATATTGGGATAAGTTTAAAATTTATATTTTGAAAATGTATTTTGTTACTAGAATAAGGTGTTATAACTGTTTTTAAAAAGTTTGTTTCAAAGTGATTTTGTATGAAATTGAAATTGTTACATGTAAATTTTACTTTGGTTATTAAAAGATTTTTAAAATTTTTTGGTTAAATTGTTATGCAAATTTGTTAAAGTAAAATATTTCCTCTAGGATTTAAGAATTAAGCATGAAATATGCAAAGCATCATTGATTCCGGTGAAAATAAAAATCTAGTAAGAGACTCTAGCTCTATTTTTTGGATTCATGAAAACGGTTCGAAGTAGCATCAGTCGTGACATAGCCACTTGACAGGCTTTGTATTCTAGGGGGCTTTGGTCGCGGACACCATTTGATTTGGTATGGGGTGCCATCCGTTATGATTCCCAATCACGTCTCGTAGTTCTCAAGAAAGGAGACAATACAGCGATACGTCAATGAGGTTCTGCGCAATTTTCTGCCAATTTTGCGTATCATACTCAATGCTATAATGCAGCAAGATAATGTTCGTTCCCATACAGCTCGCATCATCCAACAGATTCTATAAGAAGTGGACACAATTTCTTGGCGTACAAATCTCCAGATTTGTTTCCTATTGAACACGTATGAATCTGACGGGGCAACGTTTACACCACTTACCCAAACGCTGGATGATCTACGTGTGCAGTTGTAGGAAGCGTGGTGGAATGTGCCTCAGGCTATATCCGCCTCTTGTACGATGGCATGACTCGTCGCATCTCTGCTTGTAAACTTGTACCCCATATTGACCTCGTGCTTTGCGGATGATAAACAACGCGCTCTTCATGCGTGAAAGACTAATCACGACTCATTTGAACTATCATCTAAACGCCTGTGATGGGTTTGTAAAATTTCTAGTACGGAAAGAGGATTTCCATGGCAAGCGGTGTGTTAATTTAGAATGTATGTTTTTATTGGGAAACCTTTGTAATTCGAACTTACATTTATTTTACTCAAAATAATCTCAGAAACTCATAGCTATGGATATCCTGTATAATTGGAATTGGCTTCTAAAAAGTGCTTCTCCACCCCTCAAATCATTAATTAAATTAAATTAAATATTTTTTTTCACTTCATTTCCATTTCTATTCATTTCCATTTCTATTCATTTCCTTTCCTTTGGCACAAAACCCATCCAGTTTCCTGTAATTTCTTTCATAATTTCCTCATTCTGAAATTAGTATTTGCATTCTTTATTATTTCATATGACATCTGTATTTATTTATCATTGAATATCTAAAGGTTAAAAACACTCACAGCTTTTTATAAAAAAAAAAAAAAAAAAAAAAAATCGTTATAATCTGATTATTCAGAATTAAGGCCTGGCTAAGTCTTAATAAAATATCTACTTCGAAATAAATTACAAACATGCAGAAACTCGCAAACGTTTTCTTTTATATATTTATTAGTTACTTTTGAAAAACATATTTTCTCATTCATCATCCAACGATTTTTAAGCGCATATGAGATGATGGAAATCTTTATCACTCTTTTTATATAAAAAAAAAAAAAATAAATGAAATACGAGATAGCTTTAGTGGGTAATTCAAACCATTAAACTTATTTTTGATCACTTCACTTTTACGCAGAAACATGATTAATAGTAAATAATCATACATGAAGGTCATATCTCTAAACCGATTATTATGATAAATGCGTAACCGATAATAAAATATATTTTATAATAAAGGATAAAAATAAATATACTTAACATTCGACGTTCAGTTCCATTCACGATATCTATCGCCTTTCTCAGCCGCGGAAACATTAAAATTAACAATAAAATTACAAAGACAATACAACAACAACAACAACAACAACAATAAATAATAATAATAATAATAATAATAATAGTAATAATAATAATAATAAAACGAGGCATTTTCTAGAGTGACTCATTGAGCCTGCTCTGGTTTTGTCTTGCATTAAATGCACTTTCAAATAGACTGAACAGCACAAGTTACGGCTAACGATTAAACACAATAAAAGCTGCCACTACACAGTTTCACGCTTGCTCTACTTGGACGACATGAAAATTTACGTCTCCACACTTTTTAAAAAGACATATACATGCAATTTGGATTGGACAAATAAAAAATCATTCACATTGTAAATGGAGTCTCGGGGAAGACGAAGATCACATTGCTGGTATGGAAAACGGTGAATTTTACACATCTAAAATGTAAAAAAGCCAAGCCCAAACATGAGGAGTACACTCACTAAACAATATCATCATAGACTAATGACAATACTTAATAAACATAAATTCCAAAAATTTAATCAAGCCCATCAACACTTACGCCATCCCAGTACTATCCTATTCCTTTGGAGTTATAAAGTGATCAACACACACAGATCATTAGGGTCTTGAAATAAATACACGAAAACTGCTTGCAGAAAACAACACACACACAAACACACACACACTCTTTCGTGCCTATTTTTTAATTAAATTTTTTTACTTTATTTCCTCTGGGTAGTATTTATTTCTGGGCCTGTAGTTAATGTTTTTAAACCACTTTTAATAAAAATCCTTATCCCTCCTTAATATTTTTTCTTATCTGTATTTTTTTGTATTTTTCCGTGGCTTCGCGATTGTTGTTTTTTGGTTAGGAGTGGTTTGTTTTTTTTTTGAGGCAGTTGAGCTCGGTTTGTCATTACAGATACATCTGCTCTTGAGCCTGAAGTTTTCTTTATTTACCACCATGCCTTGAAACTAGAGTTTCCCACTTTGTTTTTTTATGATGTTTTCGGGCCGCGATGGTTCGAGCCTGCTCGTCTTCGTGCGTCGTCGGCTCTTCGATTCTTTTTAGAGAAATGAAATTTCTTCGGACGTTGGTTTTCCAACTTATTCACTTGGATTCAATGGAGCTGGGCTCCTATTCGTTGAGTACGTCGTCGGCCGAAGCTAGCACCGTTTTGGAACGTTAGAAGTTCAAAAAGGATAACCAGGTATTTGCCGTACGAATTGTTTGGTGCGGGCATGGAGCTTTCCCCGTGGGATCGTCTGTGGCAGGCAACTATCTTCGTGCGTGTTTCTTTCATCGGGACGTTCGTCTAGCCCTATCATGTGGTTGACTTTATTGGTGGACCTTTAAAAACTCTGCTTCCTTTTGAGATTATTCCACTGCTGTTTTTTTTTCTGCCGTTGTTAATTTTTTTTATGATTTCTGATTTTATTTTTTTTTTCTCTCCGTTTTTTCCCTTTTCCTTAGCATCTTCTCCCTTGATTCCTCTGTTGTTGTCGGTATGTTAGTCATGGTTAAGTGCTGGATCAATGAGTATTTGTTGTTGTCTTATTGTATTTCCTTCTTTTGTTTCGTATTGTGCATGTTTTCTTGAGTTATCAATGTTCCCGTTTTCCTGTGGGTTTTTTTTCTTCCTTTTCCTTTTTCTTTTTTGGTATTATTAATTTAATTTTCTTTGCCCCTTATTTTTTTATTTTTTATTTTTAGTTTTCCAGGCAGGTCAACCATTTACGTGCCAATCTTTTTTACCTGCTTCTATAAAGTGTCATTAACTCTTTTTTTAAAAAAACTTTATCCTTATTGTCTAATCTTTTAAATTTTATTTTATTTCCAAACAAATTCTGCTTGTGATTGCTTCGTGGTTGCTGGTCGTTTTTCAATCTAATTTGTCTTCAGTCGTCCGTGGTTCTCCCAGCCTTCCTTTGAATTGCTAATCTACTGTCATCGTTCTTCTTTCCTGGACTCGCTTCGTTATCTCCTTTCTAGCCGTTTGCATTATCTCTTTGGAATGAGATCGTCGTGGATTTAATGTTTGGCGTCACCCAGCTCCTTCTAGCAACCTCCTTTATTGTATTTTTTTTTTGAAATCTTGTGACTATTGCTTTAAAGAAATAATGAAGATTATGTGGATAGTCTTCATGAGTTGTAACAAAATTGCTTTGTTGTCTTGGGTTACTCCTTGCAATAAAGGAATTTTGTTTGGAATTTTCTTAGTTTATTTACAGGGTAAAGGGGTTAAACATTTTTAATTTTTTTATTACCTTAAAGAATTTAATTACTTAATTTCTCTTTCCGGATAATTTGTAACTTTAAACATTAGTGTCACTGTTTTCTTCTCTTGGAAATTTTCTTACTCACTGGGGGTTTATTGGAATTCTTATTTTCGGTACCTTAAGGGAAGTAATCTTTAATCTTAATTTTGTTTCTTTTGGGCTTTGGGTGTTAGTTAGTTAACAGCAGAGGTGGGGTTTTCTCTCCCTTTGCTGGGGGCTGAACGTGCTGAAGAGGTTTCCCTTTTTAGCACGTTACAACACACACACACACACACACACACACACACACACACACACACACACACACAC
>JAHWFO010117157.1:192962-229947 GCA_023313115.1 Rhysida immarginata
GATTAAAAGTGATTAAAAAGCGTTCTAATATTAATGTATAAATTATATAATGGGATTAAATGTCTTAATAATAGTATCAATTACACAAATTAACATAATAATTTAAGAGATGTCATTTTTACTGGCCGCCCGTTTCAACGTCACTAGTACGTATATTGCGTGACAGTGTAAATATTCTGATTGGCTGACAGTGTAAATACACAATGAAGCATGTGGGATGCGAGAACTGCAAATTCTGATTGGTTTTCAGTGTTTTTATAAACTGTGCATTTCCATGCATTGATCAGAATTTCAATTCGCTGCATTAACAACTCTATTCAGTGCATTTTTATCAGAAGTTAATAATTCAGATGCTGCTGTAGAGAAATCATTGCTGAAGGAGATTTGTCCAAAGAATTTAACGTTCCACAGAAAATTCTTTACCATCTTGCAAACATACGAGGGTGGGCTGAAAAGTAATGCCTCCATGGCTGTAACTTTTTTATTTTTTAACCGATTTTCAAAATTCTTTTTGTATCTGATACTCACCTTTCTCTTCTATGTAATCAACTATTCACTTTTCGACATAGTCCCCATCCCTTTCCACGCATTGTACCAACGCGTGACTAGTCGGGTGAACCCGTCGGAGAGGAATTCCGGGGTTGTCGTCGACACGAGGATTGAATGGCAGCTTTGGATCCTCTTCTGCAGCACGATAACGCCCGTCCGCACACGATCGACTCACATCAGAGGGGGTTGCAGCGCCTACAGTTCAAAGATGAAAAACTGCAGTTCAAAAATGAAAGACTTTGCACCTTGCGACTTTCACGACTTCCCAAAGAGGAAAGAGCACCTAAAGGGGCATGAGTTGCGTTCTGACGACGAGGTGAAACCGTCTTTCCATCTTGGTGTCGACAACAACCCCGGAATTCCTCTCCGACGGGTTCACCCGACTAGTCACGCGTTGGTACAATGCGCGGAAAGGGATGGGGACTATGTCGAAAAGTGAATAGTGCATTACATAGAGGAGAAGTGTGAGTATCAGATACAAAAAGAATTTTGAAAATCGGTTAAAAAATAAAAATATTACAGCCATTTAGGCATTACTTTTCAGCCCACCCTCGTATATTGTCAATTTTAGAAGAGATTAAATCTTATATCCTGCATGGCATTTATGTTCCTTCAGATCTTTTATATTTTCATGTGCAGTTTATCAGTTGCCATCATGTGGATGGCACTCAGTATGAATGTTCAGCATTACTGAAATTGTTCTTAATGTTATTCGCTAATCCTCTCTCACAATTACAGCAATGTTTTTTTTCCATTAGAGCATTTAATTGGAGGCTAGGTCCACCTTTCCTTTTTAAACATTTTAAACCATCTATGAGCTGCGCTATAGGGAAGAACAGACTCCCCATAGGCTTCTAGTAACATTGCATAAAGATTTGTTGAGACGAACACAGAATTTCAGAGCAGCATATTCTTTGCCCGTAGGGCGAAACAGGGCATGTCTGGAGTTTATTGTTCGTCCTTAGGCGACATTGACCTCCCACAGGCGGAAATCGAAGCCACAACCTTGAAACTTGTTGCATGTGTTAAGCTATCATTTATTACACACCTCCATTTTTGTCGCAAGGAAATTATGTCTGCAAAATATTATGATTATTCTTTATGGACCAGCCCTTGTAAACAAATATCTATGAATTACATGAATTGTTCTGAAATAATCAAGTGATAAAAATATTTCAGACCTTTATCATGCGAAAACCGGATAACGCAGATTTATTCCCCCTGAGTTTTGTAATAATAGGGTTCGAGTGTATACTGTAAAAGCACAAACAAGCGCCATGCGCTAATTCTGGTCAGAGCAAATTCAGTAGTGTTTAATTGGGTGCAGCGTTTAATAGGGCTTGGCGCTTATATCTGTCAATAGGCAGAAAAATGAAGTAAAAACTTTGTGAAGTATTAAAATAATGTACGCTGTTTATTGAACAAGCATCACAGTCCTGAATTATCAGCAGTCCCACTGAATTAACGCTCACACATGATTGTAGGCTTAGCCTTCTATCTTATTCTGGCACTTTTGGTGACGCCATCGACAGTTTTGATAATCGCTGTGGTGTTGAATTGAGTGTGGCACTCACTTCTTTTAGGGTGAAATTGGTGCAGTGTTTAATAGGATCCAGCGATTGTTTGCACTTTTACAGTAATACATCGCCTTAACTGTAACTTATGCATGAATGAATTATTTAAATAATAAAAAAACAGATCTCTTGTCTAAAACTTTTTTTTTTTTTTTTTTTTTTTACTGAACAATGGTTACAAATTAAATAAAAAATAGTTGTGGACAAGATGTCTGTTTTTAAAGGTAAAGTTTTAAGGTAAACTTCACACTCAAAACAACTTGGTTTAAAATGAAAGATGATGGTATTAATAACAAGGTAGCATATATAAAAAATTCGAACTCAAAATTAATAATATATATGAAAAAAGCTTTCATTTTTTCCTTCCCCCTGCGATCGACACTGGTGCCATGTTTCGGCAAGCTGTTATGTCAAAATGGTGACGTCACACTTGGACGCTATCGCAATGGACTATGAATATGAAAACAAGACTAATAGTGACGACAGCGATTTTGATAACAGTGACAGCAATATACAAGGGCCGTTAGCAGAATTAAATGCTACTGCAACTTCTGCGATATACAGTCCTATGCATTAAACCGTTGAAACTGGATCTTCTGCTTGCCGCAGCGTGTGCACATCCCCACGCAGCAGATAGACCTACCACATTCCTTCGGTGATTAGCACATGCCTATTGCAGTTGTTCCTGAGGAACTCCAGACCCGTTTAAGGTCGGAAGAGCATCTAGTTCCACCTTATCCGTGATCTAGTTTCAGTGTATTTCTTGTCTGAAATAGCGGGTGCATAGACAAAGGACGATTGAAGTTAGCTGAGCACATGATGCCGTTTGAAGTTGGATGCCCTTGCTGACAAAGATAATACACCGTTTTTTAATCTTTTCTGATTGTGGAAATCTATGAAACGTGAAATTTCTATCCAACTGGCTAGAGAACACATCCGAATAGAGAACTAATTGAAGGCATTTTGACATAAAAGAGATTAGCAAATTCTTACGACACGTAGAATCATTCGAAGCGAAACTAGAATCGAAAGCGATTAGAATCTCTGCTATGAAATTCTCAGAGGTTCTCGCGGCAGGAAATGACGCCCTGTTCTGCTGTGTTCTCTGGAGAAGGAATGGATGATCAGAGGGACAATTTTCAATTTCCTGAGGCATTTTTTTAATAAATTATTAGAAAAAATTAAAAAATTTTGAATGATATATACTTATTAACCTGGATTAATACATGGTGTTTCAAAATGAATATCGGGGTTTTGAGGTTTCGTAGTATTTATTACATTTAACTTAGTTATAAATAATACATCAAATGAAAGAGCAACTCAAACAGTTTTGTTGGTACACCTGTGCGCATGCTCATGCACTGTTTCCCGAGCGTTGTTGTATCTGAGTGCTGGATTGGCCTCAAGGGGCCGAATGACAAAACTTGTTTTGAATGGCCTCCACGATCACCTGAACTGACGCCGTGCTATTTTACCTTTGGGGATCCATAAAGGATAATGTGCATGTGCCTCTGCTATCAGCTGACCTACCCGACTTAAGAAACAGGATTGAAGCAGTTGTTGCAACAATTACTCCAGACACACTGATCAAGGTTTGGGAAGAATTCGCCTATCGACGCGATGTGTGCCGTATGATGAAGAGTTTTCACTTTGAACACTTGTATGAAAAGCTGTTTGAGTTGCTCTTTCATTTGATGTATTATTTATAACTAAGTTGAATTTAATAAATACTACGAAGCCGCTTAACACCGATATTCATTATGAAACACCCTGTATTATGATGCAAAAAAAAAGTCTAATTTTTCCGTGGTGTTTACCTTTAAGACTCCAGGGTTCAATTAAGTTTTGGAGAGTATTTTGTTTGTATAATATTCATAATTACTGAGCAGCTATCCCATAATTAAAGCCAAAAGTCATGGGATAGCTGCTCAGTAATGTAGGTTCCACTCTGGCCTGATTATATGGCATTGACTCCAGATGAAGCTGGAAGATATTTGGCAAGATGTTGAGCCATGCTGTCTGGATTGCCCTAGTGTTGGTAAATGACAGATCTTGGGTGCACAGGGACCACTGAAACACGTCATCAAGGAAGCACCTTGGGATTCGTGTTGGGAGCGAGCTGGCCACACAATTTGTTGGAAGGCTACAGGGGATAAGACAAATCACTCTTTAAATAAGAAAAAAAGCATCGACAACGACAGCCGTAAGGGAATGATAGTTGCTAGAAGATGCTAAACGTTTACATGAAAGCATTTTTGACAAAGTCCATCGGTAATACAAACTATTTTTATGTATAAGAACATCTGTATCATTTCCATCAAGAATTTACGATTATCAATTCACTTTAAATTTTGTAAACTTTGAATTTTTGGCCTTATTTCTGGCATGCTCTTATTAAAAGCATGAACTTTTCAAAATAGATAACTTAAAATAGGAACTTAGAAGAAATCTTGTTAATTATCTTCTGTTTGTAATTATAATAAGGTGTTTATTCTCTTTCATTTAGTGAACAAGATCCACCTCCATCTATGTTAACACTTCATGTTATTGCCGACAAAGAAAATGGTTGGTTGACTGTTGTAAATTCTATGATTAACAAGATTCCATTAAATGATCCTTTAAGCCCAGCTGTCATTACATTGCTTTTGGATGATTGTCCCTTACCAACTAAGGTGAATAAGAGAAAATATTTTGTTAAATTGGTTAAATATTATGCTTGGAAAGTAAATTAGCGAATTTACGCTAATGAGCTATTAGGTATTCTCCTGCTATTTTTGAGCTATTGGTATACAACTTAATAGCAACGAGTTAGGGTTATAGCAACAACGTAAGGTATGCAACATGAATAAGGTCGGTTATCTTTGGAAAGTCATAATTTTTAAATTAGCTGTTGAACTTTAACTATTTTTACGTGGGGTAGATGATCACATGATCCTTATTCATGTCTAATTTCGAAATTTTTTTTTTCATTACTTCACGAGTTACATTGCTTAGAAATGGAGCACGACAAGGTGCACAATCAATACCGCATACTCCATTACATTCATCAGAAGATCTCTGCATTTCGAAATATCCATGATCCTATGAGAAACATATGGAGCAGCCACTACAACTGAAAGAATGTCAATTTTGATTCAAAAGTTCATGATCTGTAATTTTGACTTGAACGATAAAGAACACTTGGGCCAGCTGAAGTTTTCAGGCTCAGATCTTGAAGTGGTCCTCACTGAAGACACGAAATAGGCTCAAAAGGAACTTGTAGAGAGATTTGGAGTAACTCACCAAATTTAGTTAGGCTTAAAAAAATCCAGCAGTGCAACACATGTCTGCATCTGATCGCCAGGCAGGAAAAGAATCTTTTCTGTACAAGATGGATGATGCAAAATGGGTCAGGTACAGAAACCTGAAACAGAAAATTGTGGGTCAATCCTGCTGAACTGCCTTCCTTGCAGTCCAAACTGTACATTCACAGCAAGTAGGTACAGTCATCAAAGGGAAATAATCCACACTTGAATTTTACTCGTAAGTTTTACCGTTTCAATATTGATTTATTTTTAATAATTTAATATTACATTTAGAGTTAACATTATTATTAAGATTATTAAATTTAAATAATTATAATTAAAAAAGCTATTAAAACAACACATTACCATGAAATGTAATATTAAGTATTAAACTCGTGTGGATTATTTCCTTTGGTTGACTGTACTACTGTGCATTTGGTGGAGATGAGAAGGAGATACTGCATCATCAGGGCAGACAGTCACAGCAAATCATTAAGCATAACAATGTGAAATCTGCAAATTGAGGAAAAATGGTGACCAAATCACCATCGAGTCATCTTGCTACATGACAACAATCATCCTCGCATTGCTCAAGTGGAGAAGCACGCTGTTAACGAACTTCGATGGGAAATCCAACCCAGCTTACTCTCTGCACTTTGCTCCTTCAGAATACCACTTGTTCTGGTTTTAGAAATGAAGCGTGAAATTGTATCACTGATTTTGATTGATGACTAAATTGTTCTTCCGCTGTGGAATTCAAATGTTGCTTTCATGATAAGCAAAGGTTGCGGGAGCCAGTGGAATTATTTTGAATAGATATGTAACAGTTTCTGGAAAAATATAAAATATATTAATATAAAAATCTAAAAAAAATCTGGCAGAGTTATGTTGCACACCTAATAAAATAGATTTGCAGCCTTAGCCAAAAATAATCAAATGGGGATAGCATAAATTATGAAGTGCTTTTAATATGAACTTTCAGTACTTGATTTCTACTTAAGTATTTGATTCATATCTTTATATTTACTGTGATAGTGAATGTATGTATTTAAAACGTCTTGATTAATTAAAATTTGTTTAGGAATCTGTGATGAAATTGTCTTCGTTGTTACGCTTAAATAGCAAGACTGCTCTCATGCACACACCGACGTGGCATAGAAATGTCTGCGTTGTTTTGGGCTGCATAGCTGAACGTTTGGCTGGTAAGAAGATAATAGAAATTAAAATTTTCTTCTTTAATCTTTTCCCAAGATTTTCTATAACAGGATAAAAGAAAGAATAAATTTTGTAGAGTAGGAGATGGAATGAACTGAGAGTGAATAGAATTTGGAAGAAAATTAAAATTTAAATCTGTTGATAAATATGATAAAGTCTATTA
Organism: Rhysida immarginata; assembly: GCA_023313115.1. Taxonomy (NCBI): domain Eukaryota; kingdom Metazoa; phylum Arthropoda; class Chilopoda; order Scolopendromorpha; family Scolopendridae; genus Rhysida; species Rhysida immarginata. The sequence continues at coordinate 199,748 of JAHWFO010117157.1, forward strand.
TAAAATTCACTTTTAACCAATTTGCTTTTCAGTTTTCTCTCTCCATTCCCATTTTACCCTCTATCCTAAACTATGAAATTCATTTTTTTTTTTAACTTTCCGATCCACTTCATATGGAAATCTTTAAATGTTTTTTACTCTTTGTGAAGAAACAGGAGACACAAGATCTGCTTAACCACAGAAAGGCTTCTTCCAAATATTGTTTCTAGTACAGGCCTCCCTCTACATAACCGCACTAGGTCTATAAGCAAAGTTATTATAATGGCAGCTCTATATATTGAAGTTTTTTTTCTGAGAAAATTTTTTTTTTTATCAATTTTACAATTTTATCAACCATCACCTCCTACCATGAAGGAGACTGCAGCTTTTTTTTTTCTGAAAAAAAGGAACTTCGTTATATGGAGTTGCCATTTTAAATTTGCTTATAGGCCTAGTGCCATTATGTAGAGGGAGCACTGTACTCAATACAGCGTATTGGATAATTCTCCCAGGGATTTCGAAACTCGGTAGCTCATGGAATAGGGGCATGCCAGTGAACCGAGTAAGATATGTCCAAAAAGTGTGGAGAATGTGATTGTTTTGAAATACGTATCTTCATATCACAAATTGCGAAAATTATTATTGTTTTTATAAACTGATAAATATAGTTAAAGCAAAATTAAAACTAATTCTCAGCTGTGGAATACTGCTTCCCCATAGCATACATCTGCCTAGAAATAACTCTACAAAGATTTTTAATGGGCTTCAAGTCAGGATTTCTAGCTGGCCACTCTTGACTTGCAAATGATGAGCTTTTAGCCAAGCCATGATTTGAAACTGTGGATGGGAGCATCGTCATGTTGAAAAAAACCAATTGGGTCCACCAATCCCTTGTCCAGTGGGCAGAAAATAACACTGTTCTACAAATTTTGAAAAGTTGAAGGTTATATCAGGGAAGAGGGAGAACGGGAAGCGAAGTTCGTAACTGATTCAGTGCTATTCAAGTGTTAATAAAAACAGCACCACTGATCTGCAACGTCTGTTTTAATCGGCTGTTACGTCAACCCCCTCCATAACGTGACTGGTGACTGTTCAGGGAAGAAGGAGGCTGTTCTCCCTCCTCCCTGACTGTTCTCTCCATTCTATATTCACTTTCCTCTTTGAATTAACTTCTTTAAATTCCTGCTTTCCGATTGGAATTTCTGCATGTTTTTGTTCCACAATACCTTGCTAAATGCCAATGCCATCAATAAATATTATAAAAACAGCACAAATTCACTTGCACTCACGATGAAGATGTATTATATCTCCGTTGTGCTTGTACTGACAGCAGTTGCAGGCAGGCAGTTAGTTGCTTCCATATTGAAAGTAAAAGTGCTCTTCATAGCTGGGTTAGAGGTTAAAGCAGAGACTTTCTTTAACGATCTCTGGGTTTAAGGTTAAAGGGATTAAAGTTTTATGTCCCGAACCTTAGGATTGGTAGGTGTATCCTTAATTCAACAAAAGAGCATCACTTCGCTTCCCGTTTTCCCTCTTCCCTGGTTATGTAGTGGAAAGAATATGATTTATGTATTCGGGATCACCAAACACAAACATAATGCTTAAATTGATTGGTTAGCTTTTATTTTTAAGATAACAGCATTTATTACATGTGTATCAAAAGATTGACAGCAGAAATTCCCACTCAGGGTTATTTACACATTGCCGGGGCATTTTTAAACTTGTCCATAACAGCAGAATGTCAGATGAAGCACTTCCATGGACTTCAGCAATGCAACCCTGTTGTTCGCCACTTCATAAAAACTGGAAACCCATACAGACAACATCAGCATTGATCACGTGATGAACATGCAGAACGTGCAGAGAAAATAGCCGATCATGTAATAGCATTATGCTGAGAGAATGCTGCTAACAGTGCAGTGGTGGCTTGTAACCAAATTTTTGTGCTGCATCAGAAAATTGTAATTATTTCACGAACTAGGGAATAGCTAGTGACATTAAGCTTAAAGATCATGTAATATAGATGTATAAGAATAGAATTAAAGAAAAAAAAGACACATTATACTGAATTTTATCGATATCGAAAGTGAAACTGGGGGTGCAGAAGTGCCGCAGAGCCTATGGACGTTCCGCAACTGTAACAGTGTAAAAGTGGGCAATCCATATTTAGTGGAAAACTCCATAATTTGAGGTTAGGTCATGACTAATGCAAGAACTAGAGCTAAATTAGTAATTTCAATGTCTTCTTCAAATTCAATGACTCCTAATTAGTCAAAATTAGGTACTCTCATTTCCATAAAATTTTGTGTATTGAACAGTGTAATGTTCTAAGGTGCATTGATAATCTTCCGACTTCTGTCTTCCACAAATAATCACCAGTTCAGAAGTCCCATGAAAACCAAAAGCTCCCCAAACCATGATGGACCCATCACCCTATTGCCGACAAAAAAATGTCTTTGGTTCTTTCTGCAGATCGTGCCAGTAACATGCCCAGCCATCTGGGTCATCTAAGTTCCATTTCTTTTCATCAGTAAAATGGCTGTTTTCCATTTAGATTTCCAGGACATGTTGCCCATTCTTTTCTTGCAAGTTGATGTGCAACAGTTAGAGGAGGTATTTTACACATTCTTTTATAGATAACAGTAGATGTCTTTTTGAGGTGATTGTGCACAGTATCCTTGAAAATCACGTGCTATTTCTCTCACTGATAGAGAGGATTCTGTTGCAAGTTGAATTATCCTCTGATCCGCCTGTGCCGTGGTTATTCTTGGATTTGCTTTTCCTCTTGTCACTTTTCTTTCGTTACTTCATATCCCAGAGATGGATTTACCAGATGGATTTCCTTCACAGTTGTCCCTTCAGTCTTCATTTTCCAGATTTTTGTCATTTGTTCTGGAGAAAATTCTTTATTGTCACACTTTGCTCAGATGCAAAAAGAAATGTTGATACAATCAGCTTTATAAGTTTATTAAAGGACAGAGAATAAATAAGCCGTCTCTTGTAAATGAATGGGTGACAGGTCTTTATCCAGACTTTCTGAACACCAATTTTTGAATACATTTGCATAACTTGTGAAATAATTGAAGAAATCATTTGAGAATTCATTTTTGAATATTTCTTTAAATATATTTTACTATTTTATAAAATAGTAATAATTTTCACAACTTATGATATGAAGATATTTCATAGCAATCACATTCTCCAGATTCTTTGGACATACCTTAAATATCATAGTTTTTACCTACCTTATGAATGTTCAATATATCCTATCCTGGTAATTAGACAAATTCAGTCCTGTAATCTAGCTCATGTCGAAGTTCAACCTGAGAGGCGAGTCCTGGTCAACATTACACCCTATGCAATGTTAATGTATAATGGCATTAAAACGTTGTAAAGAATATGAGTACATGTAATTATGCCATGGTATCTGTCTCAAAACAAAACTAGTGTCTCCCACTCAGTGGTATGCTGTCATCTTTTGTGTGTGGCTTTGCCTTTCATGTCCAGACATCGAAATTCCAAAGGGATTTATGCAAAATACTGTATTAATATAACACAGTCGACTCAGTTTAATATGACCACTGATTAACTGATTGCAGCTGTTTATTTGAGACAAGCTGAAAGATTTTGGATTATTACTATTACGAGATCTAGTCATAAAAAAGAATGAGAATGAATTTATTACTCATCAAATATATTAGGCAGAGTTCAACTGTATATGGTCTTTCTCTGTGCAGTTCCTTTCGAGTTGTATGCACTTGGCCCAACATGTCTGCTACCCTTGGAAGGCCTGATGGAACAAGTTTTTAAACATCATCTTCAGAATCGCCAAATGGAGTCGCAATGTTGCTTTCTTCCAAACGGCCATTGAGGAGTCGAAAATTTGATCACACAGCTCCAATTTTAGGTGAGGGAATAGTAAAAGTTACACCGATCATCATTGTCATCATTTAGGTGCCAACAAGATGGATGCAGTTCAAGGTGTTTTCGTTGGATATATTCAGCCAAAGTGTTCAAAACTTTCAGGTAATATTGCCTAATAACTGTTGTATGCAAAGGCACTTCATGTTAGTAAACAATTCCATAACAGTCAAAGAAAGAAATCGCCATAAGTTTTCCAGCAAACTGAACAATGTTTGCCTTCTTTAGCTTCAGAGATGAGGGCATATTCTAGACTGTGCTCGACTGTTCACTTTCAGTATCATAGTAGTGAAGCCAACTCTCACCACCAGTGTAATGATGGAATTAAGTTGTGAATCGCCATGTTCTGCTACCAGATGCAGAAGTTCCCAACACATCTCGCATGTTCAAGTGATTGTGCAGAATGGTGAATGCACTATTGTCTGATGTGTGTAACATGTCTGCCAGTCCATCTACTGTTATTCAGTGATCATCCAAACATTGCTGGCAGCTGTGTTTATCATGATCTCATTCACAGTATGATAAACACATTTTGATGAAGTGCCAGACTGCCCTGCTTTATAATCAAAACACTGCCTTCCTTAAACTGTTAAAACCACTGAAATGCTGCTGGTTATGAAAGAACAGTTTTGCATATGCCTGCTGCAACAACTCGTATGCTTTTTTGGCATATTTCTGCGACAAATGCATGATTTCAAAGCTGCTTGCTGTTCATCATGAACTGACTCAATTTTTCCAAAGGAGACTTAATAACCATGCTACCTTTGTAGGAGCACTGCTGTTGTGTGCATGCACCTACGCATTTCTTAGTATACCGTTGCATCTCACGAGAGCTGATCTTCTCAATACAACTTGTTTTTTCCACCGTAAATAAACTAAAGTAATTAAATTCATTCTCATTCTCTTTTTGACTAGCCCTCGTATTTGAGATTATTTGGGATATTCAGCAAGCATTCGTATTCTTGCTGGATGATGACTTCTGTGTGGTGAAAATGTACATCCAAGCAGTTTATAAAATCTTATGTGGACAAGAGGTATTGTGTTCTCTTTTCATTTGGTATAACTGATGTTAATTTATTTTGAAATTAAATTTTTTCTTTTTAAAATCTATTTAAGGACCAAGCAGCGTTGCCCTTCTTACCAAAGACACACTAGATTACCTTTTTCAACTTCTGGTAAGAACGCCATCAAAAAGATTTCTTTATTTTAATGTAAAATTATGAATATGCATTCCTTAACGGAGATTAATAAAAATGATCATTCATTAATAAAATTACATTTATTTTTCATAACCAGGATAGTAAAGTACACCCATCTGTGATCCTTTTTTCTATCATAGCCTTAGAAAAGTTTGCTCAGACAAGTAAGATTTTTTAAAATTATATATTCATGAGATCTTGTATAGTTTAAGATAGAGATCATGTGATGTATTATTCTTTCTATTAGCTGAAAGCAAAGTTGCCATTTCTTTGCGCCTACAACAAGAACCATCACATCCACTAATTGCATTAGAAAATTGGATAAACCATTCCGATTTTATCAGGCGTCAAGTTGGTTTTTGCAGTCAATGGTGCTTAGATAATTTATGTAAGTCATCCTGTTGTTAATCATTATCATTGGGGTTTATATGTTTTATATTAAAATGTAATTTACCATTGTTATTTACTACACATCTGCAAACTACTTATGAGATTCATGGATTCAGATCATTATCAATCGGTTTCTTATACCATATTTTCTGGACAGTAAGTCACATCTTTTGTAGCACTAGCAAAAATTCAAGAAATATCTTTGTATATAATATATGCATTCTATTCACTGAATATGTTGCACTATATGGTGTGATCAACGAGATTAATATAATTATAGTGGAAATTAACTGATCATCAGCACCCCCACTATGAAGTCGTGGTGACTAGCGTCAGCCATTACTGTTGAGGTATAAGACATATGCAAGCTTTAGCTAAGAACATGCATTTCCTTTCTTTGGATTTTATTCTAGCTTATTATTATAATTATTTAGCTATGTAGTGACATTTACGAGGATGCCTTACGCTTGCTCGGCGTTCAGTTGTTCGAATAAGAGAGAAAATCGATCGGATATCACCTCTAACAAGTAATTAGGCCTAGCCCAGATTAATAAAAGCAAGAACAGATGATGTAGGCCTTCATATGTTCTTGATAAAAGCTAAGGTTAGCCTATCTTGTTCATTCTAGCCTGTATTCTGAGTTCCTGGTTATATTAGCCGTTAATACTTACGGAAAATAAAGATAAAACTTAACGACATGTTAACGCACTAGCACCATATACTTTCAATCAGTATAATATCTTATGCAAACTCTGATTCATCATCACTAAAAAGTTGGTTATCCGAACTGCTACATGTAAATTGACATCTTAGGCCAAGTTCTTTAGTGTAGCGGGCTTAAAATGTCTGGATAACCAACGTTTAAGCTACGGATAAATCGGAATTTGCATAAGAAATTATATTGAAAGTATATGGAGCTAGTGCGTTAACATTTCGTTAAGTTTTATCTTTATTTCCCGTAAGTATTAACGAATCCTCAATTAGTATGAGCCTTGGTATATTAAGGTTCACCCCTTATACCAATAGCATTTATACTATTCCCACCCCGAGAGCAAAATTTCGATTGTACATTTGTTTAAAATGTAAATGCTTACTTTGCCACCTTAACTATATCTTAACAAGAAATTAATCCTCCCGAGGAAGGTAGCGGAAGCTCTGAGATCATCTATATTTACCCTTTCATTTTACGTTTCAACCCCCCCCCCCTCATTTTTTTTTTATTGATTGTAATCCAATACGTCCATTCAGGACCTATATAGCCAGAGGCCGACGAGTTGGGCCCTGGATCGACCTGGATTAACCACTGCTGTAAGATGGTCGCAGCAGCCGGGGAGGGAGGGGGGGGGGGGTGAAGATCGTATCTCATTGATGGTCGCCCATCCAGTGACTAGCCGTTAACTTCCCTGAAGTTGTGTGTTCAGTGGAAGCCCACCAAGCCACGGCCTCCCCCCTAGTAAAAATTTTAAATAGTAAAATTGATTTTCTCGAACGTAGTACACGTATTTAGAAAGTTTAAAGGAGCTCTATCTTCTTTCGTTTCTGATCATTTCCGATCGAATGACCAAATGTTGCCATATTTCTAAAGACCAACTGCCACCCCCGAAACTTCGATTCCAGTGGCCCAATCAAAGCCAAACTAAATAGTGAAGATGCACATCCCCATAGCAATTTACATGTCAAATTTCAACCTTCTACCTCAAAAATGTGGAAATTATGAAGGGAACGGACGGACGGAGAGACGGACATTGTGAAACCAATAAGTAGCTCCATTCTTCCGCTACTTAATAATGATGTAAAATAAATAATTCCGAGAGCAGAATGTACATTTCCTTAGAACCCAAAGCAATAATTATTTGAAAAAAAAAATAGGAAAGAAAATTTTTCTTTTTTTCATCACTAATTTGAACAACTGCGGTATGGCGTAGGATAAAACCCTTACAGACCATTTATGAGTTATTCAATAATTATTTTCTCTTATTTCTGTATATAATAATATTATATAAGATAATAAATGGAATAAATTTCATGGAGATTTATTATTTTCATTTTATATTCACTTCTACATACAACACCATGATAAATATGATTGTAATAAACCGAATGTTTATACTTCTTATGACTTCACATCATAGTATTTCAAATTTTTACCTCAACAGCGATGGCGGACACGCTTCAATTCGCTTCCAATATGGCGTCGTTATTTCCACTCTATTATATTAATCTCGTTGGGTGTGATAAACAAATTCTGCTTGACCATTCTACAATTTATTTGAATATAAAACATGGTGTCGGGGTCTTATTTGGTAGCTAAAGTAAAGAACAAGGGAAATGATATTAAAGCAATGCGACTGTTGTTTTTTTTCTATTGTAAACAGCTTATGTGTTTCGAAGCAATAGCTTCATCTATAGCCGGTGAACGAGTGAATAACAGATGAGAAAGGTGTTATTTATATACAGTATTAGGATTAATGAACCAATCAGGGTTGGTGAAAAGTTACAGTAGGACAAGAGTAAAAGTATGTATCAGCCAATCAGGGAGTTTGTGGAAGTTAAGTAGGAATTCCCTAACTGGTTGACTTACAGGTGTTTTTTGATTACTTAATTAATTTGAGATAAATCTCTTTACAATCCAGACAGGCTAGTTCATATATGCCACTTTTCCATAAATTTTGACGTTGCTGTTGCGTGGGGAGAGTTCAGTATTTTTCTGCAGTTTTCACTTGCGGAAGGCAATCTTTATTTGATCACTAGTAAAAACTGCAGAAAAATACTGAACTCCCCATACAACAGCAACGTCAAAGTTTATGGAAAAGTGGCATATATGAACTAGCCTGTCTGGATTATGACAAGATTTATCTCGGAATGACTACAAAAATTAAACATGTACTATGGAATGGAACAATCAAAAAGAGGAAACTTCTGATCCACAAGGAATTCCTTATGGATCAGAGGTTTTTACTTTTTGGTTGGAATGACTAAACACGGATGTATTGACAGGTACACCAAACACAAACGTTCATTAACCCACGGAGACGGAAACTCAGTATTTGCTGAACACCTGATCAATTGTAAATTCACAATTTTGAGAAGATAGAAGACATAATGAACATCATTAATTCCACCAATGATACCAGAAAATTATGCCTGAAAAGAATATTGCTATGACAGACACAAACAAATAAATAATGATACGTAGTTTATTAAATAATCAAATTAGTTTTGATTTTCACCCTGTTCTAGATGTAATCAAAAAATATCTGTAAGTCAACCAGTCACTTCCTCAAAATTCCCTGATTGGCTAACACATACTTCTACTCTTGTCCTACTGTAACTTTTCACCAATCCTGATTGGGTCTTTAATCTTAATACTGTGTATAAATAACACCTTTCTCATCTGTTATTTACTGGTTCACCGGCTCTGTAGATGAAACTATTGCTTCAAAATGCATAAGCTATTCACAATAAAAAGCCAATTGCATTGCTTTAATATTGTATCTTATTCTTTACAATTTTTTTACCTTTATTTTCCAAAATTCCTGAACAAACATCATTAATAACGAAGGATGAACATAATTATGGGTAATTAACAAATACAGTAGAACTTGCGTATAATGAACATCGATATAGCGAAATTATCTCTATCAAGCAAGTACGGCTGCTCATCGCTTACATGACTTTTTTTACCATGTGAATTTAACATAAGTTCTCAAACTATTTAATACCATTTAATAAATTATTAGAGAAACGTCCATTTACAGTATATTATTTCTCTTAATATTTTATTTTTTGTTTTATTTTTTTAATAAACTATTTAGTTTTTGTATACTTCATTTATAAGAGCCCTCCTCTTATGAGAGCTTTCATCAATTCTGACTCGTGTATAAGCCGAATGCGGTTTTTAGGGGTTCATTTTTTGTATATTAACAAAGACAACAAAAATAAGAAACTATTGTCAAAAACCATTGTTAGCTAATGATTTTTCAATTGAAAAATGGAAGGAAAAATTCTGTGGCTCGGATTCGAACCAGGAACCTCCACTATCATGGCCGATGCCTCTACCAATTGGGCTATCGCAGACACCACGGACAGCCAAGATGTCTTAAAGACAACCAAGTTGTCACGGTTGAAAGCCCAATTGGTAGAGGCATCGGCCATGATAGTCGAGGTTCCTGGTTCGAATCCGGGTCGCAGAATTTTTCCTTCCATTTTTCAATTGAAAAATCATTACCTATGCTTGGAGACGTATCTCCAGTTAATAATTATTATTATTATTCATTGTTAGCTATTTAAAAAATCCAAAGAACTTCAGTTAATACAAAACTACTGAAGATGTCTGAAAGGACGAAAGTTAACTATAGACAATAAAAATAATGTACTGTAAAGTTTCTCTATTAACTTATTATCATAATACGGTATAAAGTGTGCAGAACAACTGAATTTAATATAATTTACTTAAGTAGAGATGATATAGTAATAAATTCAGATTATGATCACGATCAAAGCTGAGATGATCTGGACAAACTTTTAATAGTCTAAAAGATTCATTGGAGGAATCAGAATGCAAATTAAAAAAAACAAAAAAAACCAAATGAAATGAAATTTTGGTTATAATTTTTGGAGTGGAAAAATTAAACCGATTGTGTTTTCACAACTCAGTAGAACTTCAGTATATCAAACGTCGATATAGTGAAATTAGCTCTATAACTTAATTTTTCTGTGATCCTAGAAAAAACTTTTGGTTTAATGCTTTTTCTTTATGGCTTAATTATTCCCTATAATATAGGGATTTTTCGGTCGAGACAAGAATTTTAAAGTGTATTTTAATTTTTTTTACGAAATTTGGTTCCTATAATTAGCATTGATCCACTAGCCAACAAGTGAAGCTAAACCATATTTTAACATCAAAATTCTGTCGACTGAAGCTGATTTTTATTATGAGTTCTCAGAAACAACATTATCACATGAAACTACCTATAATGCACTGCATTCTTGAAATTAATAATGGCGGCCTGCTGTTGAGTTTATATGTGCAAGCGTGTCAAAAAATTATTTTCTGTGAGAACCAGTATGAAAACTATTGTAATAGTTGTCGAAACACAAAAGAATTTTTTTACAATAAAACTTTATATTTATTACACATCAATAAATATGTTTAAAACCATGTATGTTCATTTCTTTATAAAAGAATCTAAGTTACTTTGTTTACACTTTCTTGTTTTTCTAATGAAAATTAAATCTTCAAAATGCTTTTCGAGCACATCCATGGTGTTCCCATAAAGTGCGACCGGTCGCCACCAGGTCACGTTTGGTTGACCGGTTTCCAAGTGTACAATTGTGTGTGTTTATGCTTATAGACAGCTTTGATAATGATTATTCAAAACTGAAACTATGTTGTTAGAACTCGGGGACTACGATTATGATTAAAACCATTTGATTATCCAGACAGCTAAAGAATTGAATTCTAGCTGCCATTTTGATTCCACTCAACCAGATAGAGTCCGGCTTTGAAGTCTGATCAGTCGCACACAATAAGCAAAGTGGTCATTATTTTTAGACAAGATTTTTCGCAACCACTCTCCGGTTGTTAGATATAGTAAACAAGGTCAGTAGACTAAAAGAACCAGCGCTTCCGTTTTTGTTTCTCTTGACTCTGACTGGTTGATTACAGAGAATACTGTAGTGGTATAATTGTCACTTAGTTTAGCACCTGATTGGTTGATTACTGAAAAAAAGTGTAGTTATATTGTTTGGCAGTTAGGGTAGGACTTAATTGGTTGCGTAAGTGGTCGTTATAGACAGGTTTTTTAGTATAGGTTTAGATACAGAGGGGACCAAAAATGACTGTCACTGGTCGCGTTAGACAGGTAGTCATTATGCTAACAAATTTCTCATGTAACTTTCTGCGGGGCCAAGCAAAAGTGATCGTTAAGCTCAGGTGGTCGTTAGCACAGGTTTTATTGTAGTATAATTTTTTTTTCACTCGAGCCTGCTCGCAACTGCTCGTTGAAGTGCCAGGATTTTAGAAAATTAGAGCATTTAAAAAAAATTTTCTCTACCTATCCCTGCCTATTGAGCACAATAAAGTGAACACTTCCATTTCACCTTATTGGCCTCTGATGCCAGAGTACGCGGGTTCGATCCCGGCCGAGGACGACGAGGATTTTTCAGGGGGAAATTCTGAGGTCACGCACTTCCTTCGGAAGGGAAGTAAAGCCGTTGGTCCCGTGTAGTCGTTTGCCGGCTGCACGTTAAAGAACCCCTGCGAGGCAAAATTTGCGGCCCTTAAAATGCCGTCCTGAAATGACCATAGCAGTTGAAAAGGACGTTAATACCAAACAAACCAAACCAAACCATTTCACCTTACAGAACTCTACTAAAATAGACCCCCTCCCCCACACCTTGGGCAGAGGTGGGAGACAACTTTGAAAGCTTAAATAGGAACCCCCAATTTTTATTGCATATTCAGATAGTACATTATAAAATTTAATGTTGGCCCCATCCCACCTCCTGGAAGTGAAGGTCCAGTTTGGTATTATTGGATAACTATATCACGAATATTGAAAATGTAATTTAATAAGCTTCAATTCAATGTGTTTTATTCGAGAATTAAATTTTTTTTTTCTTTTTTTTTGCGATTACTGCACCATCTATCATGAATTGAAAAAAATGTGTTCAATAAAGGTTACATGTTTTTTTGACGTAATAAGATTCTGTAATCCTAACATTCTTTTCCGATAACTCTGTACTGCAGTGCATGGGATTTCAAATTGAAATTGCATGGTCACAACTTGTATATATGTCATTTTTTAAATCTCTGTGGAATTAGTGGTGTTTTTTTTCTTTATCATCCGATATTCCAAATTGGTCTCTTGATGATGGCTGCTGCCAAATAAGAAAATGATTTTTTTAAATAGAAATGACGTGAATTTTAAGAAATGAAACTTATTATAATGTATGGCAGTGCATAAATAATATACTCAACAAAAAAAATGTTGATGTCAGTTGATTTTAGTAACTCTAGTTCAGGACAGGTTAAACTTGCAATGTAGGAGCAAGTACGGCCTCAATAAGGTTTGTTCATGTGTGGCTGAAATGTAGTGCCTAGTATGTTTTTTTAAATACAGTAGAAATGTATAGTAAATATACCTGATTAAAATTTTTACTTATTATTATTTACTCATCATATTTTAAAAACTTAACACATCACTTGTCAGGTCTTTTCATATTTTTTATTTAATAACGCATGCGTTGACATCTTTTTGGAAGAATTTCTTATCATGGCTGCCATGCCGTCACTATTAAGTCGCACGCCTTCAACAAGTCGATTGAAGCAATTAGTTTTATTTATTTATTTATTTATTTATTTATTTATTTATTTATTGGGATCCAATACGTCCATCCAGGGCTTGTATGGCCAGAGGCCGACGAGTTGGGTCCCTGGATGGACGACTGTTATATGATGGTTGCAGCAGCCGGGGGGGGGGGGGGCGCGAAGATTGTGTCACTGATGGTTGCCCATCCATTGACTAGCCGTGCCTGATGTTGCTTAACTTCACAGAACATCAAGAAGTTGTATGTTTTAGTGAAAGCCCACCAGGCCACGGCCTCCCCCAATGTTTTTAAATGTTTGCCTGCATGAACAAAATCCAAATAATTCTTTAGCAAGCAGTTGTTCTGTCTCTAGAGTAAATTTTTCTTATTACCTACCCCCCCCCCCCCCTCTTCCTTAATGACTCCGGGCATTGATACAATGATCTCTCGCTGTACTTGTTCGTGCACTACAAGGTTAACCTGTCTCAAGCTATAGAAACAGAATAGTACAACTTTCTTGTTGCTTTATTATCATAGTTCATCTTTGATTTGCAGAATTAATAATGTTCATCTGAAATAATTTTATTGTATTATGAAGGCATTTACTTTTTTTTTTTTTTTTTTTTTTTTTTTTTTTTTCTTGTTTCTCTTTATTTTGCCTCCTTCAAATGGTTCCAGTTTTAGTAGAGGTAATGCTAAGTATCTGTTTTTACTCTTTTGAATTAAATTTTTTTTTTTTTTAACTTTTAAAATATGTATTTTTAGATAATGAATTGAAATTGATTTTTAGGAAAGGAAGTTTTCTTATGAGAATACAGACTATTCTAATTTAAATGTAATCTTAAATAGTCAAGATGTTAGTGAGTACCTGAAAATATCAGCTGATGGATTACAGGTATGACTTAATAAAACCATATTACTTTCAATGAAATAAATGATTGATTGGAAAAAGTTGTTTTATTATCCAGTTATGTTTTGACATTGGAATTGGAAATAATGGAAGAGGATAGGGTCAGTTAAATAATGGAGAGAAATGGGGAAGGGATTCCCTACCTCCAACACTATTGGTTTCTGCTTCTTGTGTGAATCATAACTGTTGTTTTGTCATTCCCACTTAGGTAGGGAAGGAGTGGATGAGGATAGGATGATGTAAATACAGGATGATTCAAAAAGGACTTCACAACTTTAAAAGCAAATACAAATATATTCAGATAATGTACAGAAATTGAGGTTTCATTTGGAGCAAAATACGTTTTTTATCAAACAGCCATTTTAGTTTGATATGAATTCGATACGTGATATAACCTGAAGTCAATTTTATTCCAAACTTGAGCGAGTACGTTGGGAGTAACTTTTGCAAACTGTGACATATACCAGTTTCTGAGCTCGGCAAAATCAACTGATACAGGTGTAACATTACCTTTAATAAAACCTATAAGAAAAAAATCTGCATGACCAAACCACTGATTACAATCAATTTTCAAGGAAATCTTGACTTTGATGCTGAACTAAGCTGGTGTCCATCTTGCTGGTAACGAAAGCATTCTTCTTGGTCATCTTTGTCTGTGGAACAAGGAAAGCTTCGAGCATTTCCAGATACACAATACCATTTATGGGGTCATACACTTTAAATTTGATGAGGGTACAAAAACATTTTTGCCACAAACGTGTTCGAAAGTGCATTGTCACAAACATGTTCGAAAGTTTCACATAGATTTTTGATACCCCAGATTCTGCGGTTGCTGGGTGCTCACTTTGCCAAAGATTATGCTGTCCAGGAATGTCTCATTGTATCCAATTTGATCCAACATTGTGGCATAGAAGTGCTGATGAGCAACTTTATCTGCATCAGTAATTTATTGTATGGCTTCAGGTGTAAACATTGATATAAAAATGCATATTTTTCATATGAAAAAACAAAAATGTTTGTCCAAATTACATTTTTAAAAATGAGTACGTTCATGAACAGTTGTTCTTGTTTTAAAAAACCATGGTATAGTTTCGCACGATGTCGCCAAAGGGTCAAAACCAAGCTGGCGAACTCTGTTGACAAAATTGAAGTGCGTACTGTTATTTGCTTCCTGCATTTGAAGGAAAATCCTGCAAAGGAGATTCATGGTGATCTAGTTGAGGTGTATGGTGACACATTTGTAAAGTGGCATTGATGCTTTCAGTGTGGTCAAACAAGCCTGCAGGATGAAGTATGAACCAGATGTTTCTCAATGAAGACTGGGAATTGTGGCACAAGTGGAGGCACTAGATGAACATCCCTCATTCAAAGACCGACAAATTACCATCAAGGCCATAGTGGAGAAGGTTCATATCAGCCATGGATCAGTTTGCAGCATCTTCATAAGGAATCTTCACATATCAGCCCATCTCAAGACACCTTCTTAAGATAGCACTCACCTCAAGACATGAAATTTACGGATGACTTGGGGTATAAATTCTGTCTCATCCCCCCTACTCCCCAGACTAGCACCCATTGACTTCTTCCTCTTTACCACTTGAAGAAACCACTTTGTGGCAAATGCTTCAGAGACAACAATGACGTGATTATTGAGGTGGAATTCTTCTTCAAGAGCCAAAAAGAAGGCTTCTTCAGAGATGGTCTCCACCAGCTCATATGTTGCTTGGAAAAAAATCTGTTGCCGTAGATGGAGGATATGTAGAGAAGGACTAAGCTCATGACCAATTTTTGTTGTCATTGCATTGTTTTATGATCGACCCTCATATATGCCAAATTGACCACATGTCGCTTTGATTTCTTAGGATTATGGGTCTGAGGAGTTCCAGATATTGCATGATGTACAGAAAACGTATCTCAACAACGTTTGATGCTAAGACTAGCAAATTGTAGGGCTATTTGAAGGATCGTTTCCAAATGCTGTTTAAAAAGTACATTGTAGTTGCTTAGATAGTTTCGTGAAACCAAAACACAATGAGCACAAAAATAGGTCTTTGGTATTTTTTTTTTTTTTTTTAATATAAGTTTTATTATCATATTTTTCTTCTTTTTTTAATTTTTTGTAAAAACAATTGTTTCCGTTCAGGTATACCAAGAGATCTGTGCATTTTCTGAATAAATTTTTGATTGTTTTTAAAGTTGTAAAGTACCTTTTGAATTGCCCTGTATATATAGAGTGAATCAAATATGATAAAAATAAAGTTATGTAATGTCATAATGTAATGACAGTATTAATGAAAGTTTTTACTGTATTTTGCTTTATCTATAAATGTTTTTCATCTTTTTATCTCATTTATTTTCTCATAATTGCAGTCAAACCTCATTATAACAATTTCTAAGGGAATCAAAATTTGAACAGGCTTTGTATAACATCCAGGAATGAAAATAAACCCCAATTGTGTAGTGTTATGAATCAAGCCTGAGCCCAGGTTGTTAAAAATTATGGTCATTTGTTTATTTCAGAAAAATGCTGGGTTATTTTTGTTTGTTTACAAGAATAAATGTAATTTTCAAAACAGAACTATACAAATTGAAAAGATATGATGGAACATAAATGCCATACAGGATAAATGACTTAATTTCATTAAGAATGATAAAAAATGAATGTTTAAAATGTTTGATGTATTTTACCTCGGTAGCATATTTCTCCTTTGAAATGAAATGACTTTTCTGACAGAAGATGATAAAAGCCCTTTTTCATCTGCACTGTGGATATTCTTTGATCAGTTTTGGAAGTGTTGTCATTTTTTTTTATTAATGTCCATGTTGAAAAATCATTTTTTTGGATTCTTACAAAGAACACTCCTGAAGTGCCATCACTGATTTCCACCAAATAGTAGACAATAAGTTGTATTCAGAACCAAAATTTTAACTGCTGAAGACAGCCCTGAAGGGAGTTCAGTCCCTCAAAAATCCTCAAAGCACATAAAATTCATAATCAATTTTCCTCACCTCAATATAGAAACACATGGAAATATGCATGATTCTGTTGTGCTTACATTGACAGCTATAACCCATTCACTAACCTTAATGATTTCAGTTTCAAAATCTGATTGTGTCTGATAACTGTTCTAACTTACCATGCATTTTATGTTCCTGGTGCAAATTACCTTTTATCGAAAATATCGCTATTGTTCTAATTACAGTGCTTAAATCTCGTCACTCTTAATCTTTCGCCCAGTTGTATATGCCTGTTTCACAATTGTCATATGAACTCTGTTTTAAACCAATTTGAATTTCATGTGCTTTGAGGATTTTTGAGGAGCTCTAACTCCCCTCTGGGCTGATGTCAGCAGCTAAAATTTTGGTTGTAGGCAGTGCTCCCACTAGAATTGACAGAGGACAGGGTGACAATTACAGCAAGAGGGCATCATGCAGTGTCAAGGCATCTCGTGCGGAAGGGAAGCAAGAGGCAGGGGCAAGGCTCAAAATGGAATGAAATCTTTATACATAAAAATGAATGTTTGTATGTTTGTTTGTACCGTATGCTTTCATATATCATTCATCCAATTGCATTGAAACTTTGCACACTAGGTCTTCAAAGCAAAAGGAAGGCCTGTGTCTACCTGAGATTTCTCAAAAAAAAATTTTTCGTTTTTTTTCTCGACAAAATTCTGATTTCTGGTATCAGCGCTCATGATAGTCCCTGACTCCTACCGCCATCCTTGAAGCAAATTGGAAAGCCTCGCCTTCAAATGCCGACATGGCCGGAAGTGAGTGTTGGAATTGCAAAACTATAGTGGCTAGAAGGGGAACTTTAGCAAAACACATGTATAAACATGCTTAAAACTTTTTTTTTTAGTTCTTTCATACGCCGGCCATGGGGTGATTTATTCGTAAACTTTGCCTTTTTTTTTTTTCCCCTTATTCGCAATTCTTCGAACATGGTTTCACTTTCAATTTCGTGTCGTACATCTTTCAGACATGTTTTTCCATTTCAGTTACTTCCTTTAAATTTATGCTTGCTTTTCAACGTAAGAGGAAAGCCACTGAGGGTAATGGTAACTTCCGTCTTCGGGTTTCTGAAACTGTCTGCAATGTTATTGTTCAGTATGTAACGGAAATGAAAAATTCACCCATTGCCTTTAAAACCCATCTTAAAAAGTGGATTTTTTTTTTTCACCAACAGATGGTGTCACATTCAAAACAAGGCCGTCTTCTTTTTAGAGTCCAGCGGAAAAACTACTTTCTGCGTGTCTCGATCACTTTTCAGATGACATTTTGCATTCTGAAAATGTGAATAACCAGATGAAATGAACACATGAAAAAAGCTTAAAATAAATATAGTAAAAATTCACATTCAAGAATCGGCCCTTTAGCAGTACTACTCAACTTTGGCCATGTTGCAGGGATGTAGACAGAAATATTTAAAAAGGGGGAACCTGATGACATCTCTGCATTTTTTTTTTTAAAGCTTTTATTAACCTTGCAATGTTAGTTTGTTTAGGTCAAATCTTGTAATCAATATTAAACCAACTTCCCAATAAGCTAGGGAGCTGAAACTTGACATACATACACAGGATCGATGACAATTTATGTTAAAGAAAAAAATTTTAAAATCCGTTCACTGGTTCGTGTTCTAATGGTACAAATTCATTATTACGAATTGTTTGTTGTGACACTTGAACAATTCGTTATGGCAAGAGTTAAATGCATCTATTGTTTATTGTTGCAAAATTAAGCTTTATTGTTGCCACTAAATAAAACATTATAAAAGCTTGGTTTGATAAAACCCTTTTCCTCTTGTATTATTATAAGTTCTCCCCAAATTTACCTTTAAAGGCTAAGCTGAAAAAGTTATATTTTAATTTTAAGGCAATAAATACAAAGAAAACAATGAATACAATCAAAACAATCAAAAATTTGAATTTTCCGACATTCAATCACTTTCTTTACATCTTGAATTTTTTTCCGACGGGGGGTACCGGACCCGGTGGCCCCCTCCCCTGGCTACGCCCTTGATCAGACCCATTATATTAGGAAATCAATACTTTATTCTTTAATAAAACATAAATACAAAATATAAGGCAATTCTCCTGTGTGGCAATTCTTCTATGTTTAATTTTAAACCATTTTTTTTACTGCAAATGGTAAAATTTCATTAAATAAATCTATACCACAGTTTAATTTAATACATTTTCTGTGCATTTCTGTGGGTTATTTACTTACATACTTTTCAAACCTGCTTATCCATTAGGGTCGCGGGGGCAGCAGCCCTAAGGAGGATCTTCAGCGATCGCGATCTTCCGCCATCAGGCGCATGTCCTCCCTGGTAATATCCAAGCAACTCGAACCCAGATTCTCCATGTAGACTAGCCACCTGGTTCTAGGCCGACCCCTTGGTCTCTTACCCACCGGCTTGGAAATTAACAACTGCCTAGGAAGACCAGTTTGCGGCATCCGTATCACGTGGTCATACCAGCGCAACTGAGATCTCTCAATGCGGAGAAGTAGCGGCTCAACACGTAAAGACTCCCTTATTGTGCTGCTGTGCACTCTATCTAGTAGGGTAACACCTGCTACACCTCTTAGGAATCTCATTTCGGCCGCTTGTACCCGCGATCGCACTCTTTCAGTCATTACCCAAGCCTCATGACCATAGGTGAGAATGGGGACAAAGATAGATTTGAAGACTGAGAGCTTGGCTTTGTTACCCAGCTCGCGTTTCGTTACCACGGATCGCCACAGTTCACGTCTGACACAGCTTGCTGCACCGATCCGAGCATCCAATTCTTTCTCCTGCCGTCCATCACTTGTGAATGCAATCCCGAGATACTTGAATTTCTCCACCTTTCTCAATGAGGCTCCCCTAACATGGAGAGTTCACTGAGCAGGCTGTCTTGAAAGGACCAGACCCTCAGTTTTAGCCACACTGATCTTCATCCCAGCTTCTTCACATTTGGCTGCAAACTGGTCTAGTGCATGCTGAAGGTTCGTGCGAGAAGACCCAAGGAGGAGAAGGTCGTCAGCAAAGAGCAACCTCTCCACCAGGCAGTCGCCCACACAAATACGCTCATCGCCTCGGCTGCCCTTGTCTATCCAGTCCATAAAGATAATGAACAAGAGGGGTGACAGTATGCACCCTTGGCGGAGTCCAACACCCACGGTGAACGGTCTTGACTTAATGCTATTTATCTAGACACACATCTCAGAGCTTTCGTACAGAGACATGATAGCAACCAGTAATTGCCCATCCACTCCATACTCTTGCAACACTTGCCAGAGCTTCTCCCAAGGAACTCTGTCATATGCTTTTTCGAGGTCCACAAAGCAAGCGTAGACCTCTTTTGCATACTCCCAGGATTTCTCAAAGATTTGCCTTAAAGCAAAGATGTGATCCGTCGTGCTTCGGCCAGGTCAGAAACCACACTGCTCCCCCGACAGAGAGAAAACTAATTTAATGCATTTTGTTTTTATTAATTTAATTGAGAGAAAACTCTTTCCACTGCCGCAGTACTTAATGGAATGACAGTAATAGTAGAATATATTTTTGCTAAACTAGGAAAGAGATTTATTAATCCCTGATTCACATGTTTAGATCCATAAAAGAGATCTGACGATCACTTTTAACGATCTGTCTTCCATTTTTAAGTTTTGTATTAAGGTTAGAAAACTTGCCACTCGTTTAGGAGCCGTTCTTCAATCTTCTGCAAAATGTTTCGCTATTGCTTGTATATCCGACATTCCATAAATGAACGGGATATTTTCAACATCAGCCAAATCCAAAATTGAAAGATTGTTTAGAAAAATATGTCTGAAAACTATTTAACCATTGTAAATAAAATATGTACTTAAATGGGTAAATAATTTAGCTTAAGTAATGTTTTTGGGAATGAGCGCACTACTGTCGTGGCAGGGTGCAATACTCTCACAGCAGGGTGCAGCGCCCTCCTAAAATAGGCTAGCGGGAGCACTGGTAGGTACACCCATTGTCATCGATCTTTGGTAACAATTTATTGTGTGAATGCAGCAGGTCAAGTCAACGTGTGCATGATAGAAATCATGTGAAATGATGCCATTACATCCACATTGTTGTTTCATTCGAGAGCACTAAATGTCATGAAAAAATTTTTCCAAAAATTACTGCTCTTTCTGTTCTACTATAATTAGCTCATGTAAAACACGAAATCTCTATGTTTTGAAGAAAGGCATATCGGCATTACTGAATGAAAAAGGATAATCTCAGGAAAGATTAATTCCAACTGACCAGAAACTGCAATATCCTGGAGTTCTCACAAGCCGAACACCACAGGCAGGGACGGATTTAGATGAAAAGAGGCCCCTAGGCTATTCCACTTATGAGGCCATTTCACCTCCCATTTTTAATGCTAACAATTTGAATGTAGGCCCCTCTTGATCTTGAGGCCCTAGGCTGAAGCCTAGTTAGCCTATAGGAAAATCTGGCCCTGACCACAGGACATTCCAAAATTCAAGCAGCCCATCCTGTGTGAAAATCCGGCAACCCAAAGAGGAATCACAAACATTGTAGGAATTGCACAGGCTACCATAAATAAAACAAAGATTTGCAACTGGAAAAGCGTCAGAAAAGTCGTGTTCATAAGCTGCTGCCATGACAGGTCGCAGAAAGTAAGAGGAACTGTTGGAGGCTCTATGAGTTGGAGGCGTTACGTTGCCATTTTGACTAAAGCCTACATCTACCTCAACGATTGCAGCAAACCCCCGCCTGATTTTCTGTTATCTACTTGGAGAGAGGTCTTATCAAAAGTGATCCAAGGAATGTAAAGAAATTGCTTCAAAAGGATTTATGGTGATTGCAGGATGCTCATATAACTGCAAGTTCATAATCAGAAGAGTGGATAGGAAGGCTAAGGTTGCTCCCTTTACTATCAGCAGCGTGTTCTCAGTCCAATTTTTCACAAGGATATCCCCGCATTGTATGGAGAGGACAAAAGCAAAATTTGGCTGCATCAAGACATATGTCTAACTCGGCTGTTCAAAATATGATGGATTTTAAAGATGAAACTGGAATTCACATTATACCCCTTTCATGATATCTCTGTCAAGTCACCAGATGCTTCCCCAATGGATTTCTGTGAATTTGGATTATTGAAACGAGCCCTTGCTTGATGCCGTCCAACAACCATTGAAGGTCACTAAAAGTCTGCAAATAGGAATGGAACAACATAGACTTGCTGTCCTGCAGACAGTGAAGGAAGATAAGGTGCAGGGCAATAGTCCTTAACCAGGGTCACCAAATAGAACACGATCGTTAGTGGAGAAAGGGGTGTGTTCATGAACTTTCTCCTTCAAATCGTTATCATAGATCGTAATCTGCCTTTTGTACGTATATACCAAATTTGATGGAAATCGGAGATTGGCACTTTGGGACTGTTCCTTGTTAAAATGCCTGGTGTTTGGTCATCATTGCCTTGTTAGATATAGAACCAATTAAAATTCGATTAAAAACATTTTTTTTAACTTTATTACATTTAACATATCGGACATAACTGAAATAATTGTCCAGAAAAGCAAAACACAAGTGGTTTATTAAACTGACATGTTTCAACATTTTGTTTTTATCAGGGTTTATTCTTGTATAGTGAAAAACTTACGGTTTGAAATTAATGAATAAGATAGTAACTGTTTACAGTTCAACACAAAAAGGTTATTGATTAAGTTATGTAACGGTAATATGAAATTTTAACAAGTATACCAAAAATATCTGAATATAAGGCGACCCTTCAATTTTGAATTAATTTTGAGGAAAGAAAATTTCATAGGATACGTTTTATACCCGAATTACTGTCCTTTAAACAATTTACCGTAATGAAGATTATAAGGCGAGGCACGACTATAAGGCAACTGCTAATTATGTTATTTGATTTTGTGGAAAAAAAATATTGACTTATATTAGGACCAGTACACCAATTTAGATGTCTTCATTGATGGCATCCAATAAGTAGTGCATTTGCTAATTAGTCTGGTTATTTATTAATTTGTCATTGTCTTTTTGTTGTTATGCATGGACTCTTTAATTAATTTTTCTAATCATTTTCAACTTCTTCACTATAATAAGAATAAGCCCTGATGAAGAAGAAAAGTCGAAACATGTTGGCTTAATACGGTAAGTCACTTACGTTTTACTTTTCTGGAGAAATATTACAATTAATATTTAAGGATCAACAACAGACAGAAATGTTGATGGGTCTCAATTAATTTAACTTTCTTGGAATGATTTTTTTAATTTTTGCCTGACTGATATAGAAGAAAAGAAGATGCAACCCATGGAATATAACTGAAATTGGACACTGAGTGGTAAAAGCCCTGAAAAAATCTGATGTTTCGGATAGAAAGTATCCTTTGTCAAGGCTAAATAATAATGCCATTGGAAGACATCTTTATATACTGATACAATAGGAGATGGTAGAGATTGTTTGGAAAAAGAGAACAGAAAGAAGGGGAAAAAAATACCGGGATAGGATAGGAGACGATGACGGGCCAATGAAAAACCTAGTGGATTAATGATGACTTAATGGATGACAAGAGAAACGGAATTAAAAGTAGAAATAAAAATAATTTTGGACAAAGGGTAGTCTCTGTCTGAAACATCAGCTTTTTTTCAGGGTTTTCCCACTGTGTGTCCAATTTTAATTTTACATCATAATATCTGGGATTTGATTAAAAAAAAACTTAGTTTAAAACTGCTAAAATTGAAATACATTGGAAGGAGACAGGATAAAACTGTATAAAGCAGGAAATTGAATCCAACAGAGATACAGGTCCAACCTCGATACAATGAATGTCATTATAATGAAACGTTACTGCAAGAGAGACGCGACACCGAGAAAGACATGCTGATAGAGAAAGGCCGAGTATAAGAGAACAGAGAACTTTTAAATTTTCAGTTGTGAACTGAGCAGAGTTGTGACCAGAGTTGTGATTGTGGTGGGTTTTTTTTTTTTTTAATAATTGCATATTTGGTCAATGTTGCTGGTTAAAAATGAAATGAAGTAGGGTCTGGTAATAGCAACACGGTTGCGTTTATTTTCGTTTGATGCATTTCAAATGCAACTTCATCATCGGGAATTATTGTAGTGTACATAGTTCCTGATGATGAGGTTACACTTGAAACACGTCGAACGAAAATAAACACTACTGGGTTTTTTTTTTTGTGTATTCATTTGTGACTTTGAGTTTAACTTTGTACCATCAGTGCGTACAGTCGTTGCACAGCACTCTGAGACACATTACAGTCAAATCTGTTCTGCAATGGCAACAAAACAGAAACGCCGGCAAATTACTCTTGGTGAAAAATTGCAGATGATCGAGCAAGTAGATGGCAGGAAAAAAAAAAAAAGTTGCTAAAAATTTCGGCATAGCTCCTTCAACATTAGGTACAATTTTAAAAGAACGGGACAAAATTGAGACACTTGCCAAGAAGGAAATCGATCCACAACATAAGAGAATAAGATGTGCAAATTATGAAGATGTTGAAAAAGCTAGTTTTCAATGGTTTCAAGAAGTAAGATCCAGAAACATTCCAGTAAGTGGTCCCCTTGTTCAACAAAAGGCTTTAACCTTTGCATCTGCTCTTGGGCATGTAGATTTCAAAGCAAGTTCGGGATGGCTCTACAGATTTCATGCACGTTATGATATTTCATTGAAAGCAATTTGTGGAAAATAAAATTGTGTCAATGGATCAAGTGAACGCGTGGAGAACAGGACGCATAAAAGAAATCATAAAAGACTTTGATGCGTGCAACATTTTCAATGCTCAAAACTGGCATCTTCTATCACTTGCTGCCACATCGTACACTGACTGTATTGGCTAGTGCTGCAAGGGAGGCAAAAAAATCAAAGCAAAAATTGACTGCACTGTTATGTTGTAATGCATCTGGAACTGAAAAATTGAAGCCCTAATTATCGGAAAATCGGTGAAACCTAGATGTTTCAAAAACGTGCGGTCATTGCCTTGTGAATATCGTGCGAATAAATGCGCATGGATGACTTGGGACTTTTTTGCTGAATGGCTCAATAACTTGATGCAAAAATGAAAAGTGAAAGTCGCAAAATCTTGCTGTTAGTCGACAATTACTCTGCTCACAATATACCACCACAATTAAGAAACGTTTGTGTTAGTTTTTCCCACCGAATTGTACAGCAGTTTTGCAGCCACTAGATTTGGGTATCATCCGTGCTGTTAAGGTGGTGTATATAAGTCGATTACTACAACTTCTAATGAACCTTCCTTTTGATATGTCGTTGCCTTTAATTGACGTGAAGCAGGCTATTGATTTGATTGCTGCATCCTGGTACTTATAGTTTTTCTCATTTCTACCGTTCGTCTAGTTGACCTGAGGCAATAATCACTTTGCAGCGATAATACTACAGGATTAAGATATTCCAATCGGATAACTTCAAAACCTGAACAAAGATTTTGTACATTCGTGAAAAGCGAAAGAGATGCTTTCGTTTTATTTTTTGTACATCGTATTATTATTATAAAAAGTGTTACTATTTTGCAGAGTTAATCTTAAAAATCAAATAAAAGATTTTGCAGAGTTAATTTTAAAAATCAAATATAAAAATTTGCCGATGTAATTTAAAAAATAGATTATAAATTATTTTCCGATTTTAATTTGAAAAAAATAAAATATAAATCACGAGCTGAATTAAAATAAAGTGCAAAAAGTTCGTCAATAAATTATTAAAGATTGTCTGGCCTGATCAACCAGATCTTCTTTGAATCAGACATTGTTATAAGATGATTGATTGTTTTACTTGTATAATGTATTTGTTGAGACCGCGGTCATTGTCATCGTCGTATGCTAGTGTTTTCTTTGTTGCGTTCTTTCTTGTTGTTTTTTTTATGATTTCTAAAATCTCCATATTTTTTCGATGTTGTCGTTGTTCCTAAGTATTCCCGGATGGCCAGGCTGCAGCAGACGGACTCTATAGAGAAAGTGGCGATAATGTACACCCTTCCATAAGTTCACTAATCTGCGGCGATAAAGCGGCGTCCGTTATTCATCCGATTGGAGGATACTACAGGTATTGTATGCCTTAAATAATATCTGTAGTCGCCGGATGATACAGGAATTCAAGTCACCATCTTGTCAATGTGATCCGAATGAACATTCGACACATACGAGTTAATGACTGTTAATGACTTTGTTGTAAAGTACACAAGTTTTCGTCCATCATGTATTTCCTTGTAATAGTTATGACTCTTTAATTAAATCGTATTCAAAATCTGCTAAGCCTATTCATCTATTTACCAAACATTGGTAGCAAAGAAGTGGTTCAATCCTACAATGGCGTCGGCAAGTATATCGACCATAGAGAAACTAAATGATTCAAATTATCTGGCGTGGTCCATGAAGATCAGAGATGAACTGGAGGCCGAATCACTACGTAATCACATTGATGTGAACATTTCGCTTCCAGAAAATGAACTAGAAAAACAGCGAATAAAATGTGAATGGGCCAAGACACGAAGAATAATTAATAGGGCTCTTCCAGACCATCTGATAGTGCTACATTCTGGTATGTTGAATCCCTATGAAATATGGAATGAATTGAAGAAGCGCCACGAAAGTCTTAATGAAAAGGACGATAATACAGTATTAAGAGACCTGGGCTCGTTTCATTTGGAAGATGAAGAATCCATTGATAAATATTTAGATCGAGCTAGGCTGCTGGTAGTGCGAGGAGCAGCAGCAAATTTTCCAATCGACGATGAAAGGCTGAGAAAAAACGTAATAGAAGGCTTACCTGACACGTATGCATCGATCAAAATGCTGAGTAGAACCACGAAAAATATTCCGATGGATGTGTTACGCCAAATGTTAAGAGATCAAGAACAGTTACTCAATCGGGCCAAAGTTGCACAGCCGACGACCTTGTCGACGTTCGCAAGGAAAACCGCTGCTGGATTGAAGAATATGAATGTTACCTGCTACAGGTGTGGAGGCAAAGGACATAAAAGCTTCCAATGCCCATCCCCCGATGACATGAAGAAAGTAAAGAAAAAGATAGTGAAATTTGAATCTACTAACGGGGCAAAGTCTCCATCGGTTAAACAAGAATCAGAGAAAAAACGGAGCATGAATAACAGACAAAAAAATAAGGATGGAAAGCGTCCTGAAGCACATTACATAGGAAAGTCACCAAAAAAATGGATATTAGACTCTGGAGCAGACCGACATATAAGTTGTTATAAAGATGGTTTTATAGCAATCACAGCTAGTACGGAATTGATATCTACCACAAATCGAAATACGCCGCTTGAGTCACAAGGGTTTGGGGATGTGCGGATAAGCGACAAAAGTGGAAGATGTCTATATTTACAAGACGTAATGTACGTACCTAACTCCACTGCAAACATTATTTCAGTATACCAACTAGCTCAACAGGGATATAGTTTTGTAATGACAAAAGAAAAATTCCAATTATTTGATCCGAATGGAGACCTGTTCCTAGAAAATAAATGGAACAGAAGATTCGCTATTTTCGAATGTGAATCACAGAAAAACAAGGATCAGCCAGTGGCTTTGATGATCGTATCTGAAATGCGAAGACTGCATGCTAGGTTGGGGCATCCGAGTCACAAGAAGCTTCATAATGCAGTAATTAACAAGGCAATTAAAGGACTACCAACAAGCATTGAACAAGATAATGAAGTATGTGTGGCATGCGCAAGAGGAAAATTACGGGAAAGGCCACATCACGTATGTCAACGAGCGCAATCAACACGACACCTTCAATTGATGCATGTAGATTTAGCAGGACCATTTCCCATCCAGACACTTAAAGGTGAAAAATATATGCTCGTCATGGTTGACGATTTCACTGGTAAAATCTTTGTGACCTTGTTGTGTAACAAATCCGAAGTCCCGAAGGCACTGTTGGAGATGATCCTGAAACTGGAACGACAAAAGGATATGAAACTGACTTATATACATAGTGATAATGGGAAGGAGTTTGATAACGCAATCATTAAGCAGTATTGTTGTGATCACGGAATATCGCAACATTTCACAATAGTCTATAACCCCCAAAGCAACGGGTTAGTGGAACGAAGCATCGGACTCATTTTGGAAGGTGCACGCACGTTATTAGCATCAGCCAATTTACCTGTAAAATTTTGGGGAGATGCCGTTCTTACGTCTGTTTATAATTACAATTCCTTGCCAAAACTTGGATACGACAAAAGTCCAGAAGAAAAGTGGTCGGGTATCCAACCTTCACTAAAACATAGAAAACCATGGGGCTGCCGAGTACTTATGTACGTTCCTTCAGTAAAACGAAATAAACTTGAAGATAAATGCGTAGAGGGCATTCTATTAGGATATGCAACAAATCGAGTGGGCTACAAAGTATACAATTTGCGCACCAACAAGATAGAATATGCTAGAACTTGCAAATTTGTGGAAGACGAATTTCCATCAATCCCAGAAATGGGTCCAAGAGAAGAAGAATCCACTACTGTACTATGGTGGCCGGTGGAAGAACAAATTAAACCAATTAATTTACCTACGGAAGAAGCACCTGTAGATTTGGAGGAACATTCGGAAAATCTCGAGGATGAATCGCAAGGAACATATGCACAGCCTCTCACAGAAAAACAGTCATGGAATGATTTGGATCCTGACGAAGGTGAACCTGAAGAGGAGGTTACAGAAGAGCCTTGTACATCAAGAAGGCGTGGAAGGCCTGTCGGAACTACCAGGGAAGTCCTTGAAGCTCGTGCCCTTGATAGAAAAGAAGAATACGAAAGACATCTCCGGAATTTAAACGCGCGCCGTTCAGAAAGACTCATGGAGAAACCAGACGATAGAGAAGTCGATACGAATCCATCTAATGCAAATTTCTACACGGCGACACCTGTTATAAGTCCAGATGTTCCAATGTCTTACAAGGATGCCATGAATAGCCCAAACAACGTAGAATGGAAGAAAGCTATGCAGGAAGAAATTAACTCTATAAAGCTACATGATGTCTGGGATATTGTGGAGCCTCCACCACATGTTAGGGTGATAAATTCGAAATGGATCTTTCGTCTGAAAACACAACCAGACGGTACAGTATTACGATACAAAGCTCGCCTTGTAGCGGTGGGAACGTCACAAAAGGCAGGAGAAATGTATGATGAAACTTATTCACCTGTCATACGTTCTGAAACGTTACGCTTAGTTATTATCTACGCTGTAACCCATCAATTCGTTTTACTACAATTTGATGTCAAGACTGCTTATCTACATGGCGACCTTGATCGGAGCATATTTATGAAGCAGCCACCAGGATTTGAAACAGAAAACAAAAATCAAGTCTGCCGTCTGAAGAAAAGCCTCTACGGTCTCCGACAATCTGGAAGATGTTGGTATATAAAATTGACTCAAGTACTGAAGAAGAATAATTTTATTCAGTCTGAATCAGACGATTGTTTATTTTTTAAATTGCATGGCAGCAAGAAGATTATTTTAACAATATATGTGGATGACATCGTTGTAGCTACTAATAACGAAGAATATCAAAGAAATGAATTCAAAATACTCAACCAAGAAATTGAGCTCGTCGCCATGGGTAAATTGCATAATATATTGGGAATATGTATAGAACATGGTGAAGACGTGGTGTATCTTAAGCAAGAACATTACATTGATAAGATACTCAACAAGTATGGACTACAAGATATACGAATAAGGTCAACGCCGTTAGCACCAGGATTAGATTTAGATCAATCAGAAGAATCTGCATCGGCAGACGTAGGAGAATATATGTCTTTATTAGGAAGCTTGATGTATATAGCCAATGCAACTAGACCTGATGTGATGTTCGCGGTTACGAAGCTTTCCACTTATGGAACCCATCCTACTAAGATGCACTTGAATGCACTAAAAGGAGTAGTAGGGTACTTGAAAGGTACGAAGAATATTACATTAACTTACGTCAAAGATACTGGGAAACTACAGTGCTTCGCAGATGCTAGTTGGTGTAGTACTATTGACGGAAAAGGATTCAGTGGATGTTTAGTCTCTCTGGGTGCCAATATAATTTCTTGGAAATCTAAAAAGCAAAGACTGACTGCGTTGTCCTCATGTGAGGCTGAATTGTTTTCTTTAATGGAGGCCACGAAACAGTTAAAATGGCTAAGAGGTTTACTGCATGAATTTGGAGAAACTGACTCAATTAGTTTACCAATCAAGATGTACACAGATAGTGCGTCAGCAATAGCGACGCTGCAAGAAATTGGTCAACGATTGCGTACAAAGCATGTTGTCCGTTCTTATCATTTCGTAATTGATGAAATTCACCTAGGTAATCTAGAATTAAATTACCTGAACACAAATAGTATGCCGGCGGATGTGTTGACTAAACCAGTCAGCAAACTAAAGATGCGTTCCTTCTGGAAAAATTTCTCATTAACAGAAACTGAATGAAAGGAAGCTCGCATGTTTAAATGATAATTA
>JAHWFO010117157.1:234947-248080 GCA_023313115.1 Rhysida immarginata
AAAAAAAAAAGAAAACGAAAGCATATCTTTCACTTTTCGCGAATGCACAAAATCTTTTGTTCAGGTTTTGGAATATCTTAATCCTGTAGTATTATCACTGCAAAGTGGTTACTGCCTCAGGTCAACTAGGCAAACGGTAGAAATGAGAAAAACTATAGTGAAGGAAGAAACAATATCAAAACATTCGAAGAAAGCAGGATTTTTGAATCATTGCCTAGATACTGACCATGCTGTATTAGACAATGATAATTTGTTGAGTATCCTGAAACAATCTTTATGGAAATCAATTCAAGAAGCTGGACAAATTGATGAAGCTATCGATTTTATGGATTACATCAGTGTTGATCAGGACGTACTTACGTGCATTGAAGTTACTGATGCTGATATTATTGCAACTGTGTCTAATGCACCCCCAGAGAAAGAAGATGATGAGGAAGAGGTAGACATACAAAATGAAGCGATTGACCAGCCACGCATTACCACAAAGGAAGCAAGTGAATGTTTTTCTAAATTAAAAGAATTTGTAACTAGTCGGGAAAATGTTCCTCAAACTATACTAGAAAACATGAATGCACTAGAAGAGTTCTTGTTAAAAGAAAATGCTAAAAATTTTGTTCAAACTTTTATTTAAGCAACACTGTGTATTTTTGTTAATTTAAATAAACTGCATATTTATTTGTGTTTTAAATTGTACTGTACAGTTATTAAAAATTAAACAGGCAGATAAATTAATGTTTTCATTATAACGAATTAATGCTTTCATTAGGCCACCCCCTACAATTTTGTTATAACGAGGTTTGACCTGTAGTAATAATGAGGTTTTTCTGTATTTTACTGTTAATTATCTTTTTACTGTAAATAGCCAGTAACCTCTTCAAGACCAGTGACAAACGTGCGTTCGTCAAGCTAGACCCTTTGTTCAATTTTATTAACGAAATGAAAACGTGGTTTTTCAAGAATGAACGAGTAAAATCGTTTGGAACAGTTTATTCTTTTATTGGTCCATTTTTCTGTCGATAGATGGAATTATTGCATTAATTCTTTGATTGCTAATTTCAACACTGTTGTATGCTGTATTTGCACAGTAAGCAACAATGCTTTTGCTCCTTTTTTGTAAAAAATGGATGATTATGATTATGTTGATGCAAGTTGTGATGCCAAAGATCCTGATTTTGAAATACTTATTGATTCTTAAACAGAAATATTCTTACAAATATTTTGTTATAACGTGGTTTGCCAGATAGTACATAAAATCTGGTTCTGGGAGATATCCTTCAAAATTTAGGCTGGTTGTGAAGAGGTTAATGACAGTTAGTTTTTTTTTTTTTTACTGCTTATCATGGAGGCTTTTTAATTGTTGTTAATTAAATACATTGTAACCAATGGATGATTTTATTTTTACTTCTTCCTACTCTTCCTCCACTCCTTCCCTACAGAAATACAATTGGCTGGTGAAATGCCCATTATGATACCCACTAGAATTGGAAGCCAATCACTAATAAAACACATTTTCCAAACAAACAAGTTTTGAATGAATGAACATTTCCCCCATAAATATCAAATAATGGTACAACACAAGGCCTACTTACAATAAGTGTTTGCATTTATACATTTTTTTCCATTTTTTTAATTTTTTTTTAACTGATTTTTTATGTTATAGATAATTATTTTAATATGGTATTTCCTTTGGCTGTAAAATATGCAGATTATTTTTTTTTTACATTATGACTTAACAGTACCAAAGCAAAATTGTCATCACCTACAATAAAAAAAACCTACCAAAAGCCTAAACGCCA
Organism: Rhysida immarginata; assembly: GCA_023313115.1. Taxonomy (NCBI): domain Eukaryota; kingdom Metazoa; phylum Arthropoda; class Chilopoda; order Scolopendromorpha; family Scolopendridae; genus Rhysida; species Rhysida immarginata. The sequence continues at coordinate 236,744 of JAHWFO010117157.1, forward strand.
TTTATAAAAACCTTGATATTTCCATTGTTTTCAAAAACTACTGTGCCATTCAAAATTTAATTGTTTCGTGTATAATGATAATTAATAATATGAATTTAGAAAATACAAATCGAGAAAATTTTTCCAAGGTCATACAAGACTATGACATTTTAGAATGGTCTTCGCCTTGTCTATTTATCATGCGTGAACAAAAAGACTTTCTTTTGATTGGTTGTAGTGAGAAACACGCGGATAGTGCCAACTGATATTGAATTATGTCATAGTGCAAAATTTACACCCTTGTGCAAATTAAATGAAACAAACATTTTCAAGATAACCGTTTTTGCTTTGTCAAAGCAAGTAAGCATCATCTCTAGGAGTTTTCTTCTTCCTACCGATCAGGTTTCCTGCTTCAATTTGATGATACTGCCGATGGTTGCTAAACTCACACCAACCACTGAAACAAACTCTCAATACATCTTAGCTGTTTGTTTGTGCAGAGTTACGATCTTCTTACATTTCCTGGGTGTCACATCCATCTTAAATGGTGGTGAAATCACATCTGATGAAATAGTGTAGCTGCTAACGTAATAATTGCATCAGCCAACATAAATGATCAAACTGACTTTTCGTGTTTGTTTTAAGTACAGGATTAAGAGTAATATCCTATAAAAATTAAACCAAAATATTCATAGAATTAATCTTAATAGCTCCTTTAATAATGTATAATTATTTTAAAAAATGATAACTCCATTTAAATTCAAAAAAAAAATAGAAATTAAATATTAAAAACAGTTAAAAAAGTCACCCGATGTTTAGAAATTTCAGAAATTGAAGGAGACAAAATACAGATGAAATGAAGGTCTTGTGGAGCTGATGTAGATGAAATACAGATGAAAAGAAATATTACAGGAAAACACAAAAGAAACACGGTAAACAGGAGAAGAAAATCTAGATGAAAGTCCGATGATCAGTAGCACGTTGATAACAAAATTTCTCCACATCGGGTGACTTTTTTTAACTGTTTTTAATATTTACAGAGGGTTGATTCAGATAAAATGAGACGACCTTGCAGTTCTGTTACGATGGTGTAATACCATGGCACCACCATCGGTTGTGTTCGATGTGAGAGCCACGCTGTTGGACTATCGCCCGGCACCGTAATTTCCACTGAAGTAGGCTGAGTTTGAGGGACTCCATGGGAAGTTTCGTTCCACACCTGCTGACGCACTTTCCATAGCCCATCAACGGTTCTTGGTCGGCGACTTCGGAGCCGTCGTTTCAGGAGACCAAAACCACAGAAATCCATCGGTGATGCGTCAGGAGATTTTACAGGCACATGAGAGAAGTGAATAACTCGTATGCCCGTCTCCTGTTCCATCTTCCTGTAGTAAGCCACAGATGACTTGGCAGTGTTCAGTTGTGTTCAGTCACTCAGTTGTGTGACCGTGCGCTTTATGACGTCGCTTCAGCCTAAGATTGTCATGAATTATTCTGGAGATTGTTGCCTGTGAAATACCTTTCCTTTGGGCTAGACTTCTCTGTGTGGGGGGATTTTCTTTCAGCAGTTCAGACCAGATTTCTCGCACCACCTGAGCTGGGCGTGTTGGCTGGGGCTGTTTCTGGTCTGCTTCTCTGCTTGTCCACGTTCATTAGATGGTCTCAATTTGTTCTTTTTGATTATTCGACCCACAGTAGCTTTGGATACCACAATACCATTTCGTTTGCATAATTCCACAATGCACGAAAGACTGAAGTTAGTGTCGGAAAGGCCAAACATATACCTTCCCAAAAAGCTGTGATTTTGGAAGCATATGTTTCAGCACGAAATGTCCCAAATAACAGCAACAAGTGTATACAAAGCTAATCCCCATGAATAGTGGACGAGTCATGCAAATCACATTCCGTCAAGGTCATAGGCGGCGTTTAAAGTCTTCTCATTTTATCTGAATCAATCCTCCGTATTTTATTTCTATTTTTTTTTTGAATTTAAAATAATTTTACAGAATTCAACTCCAACTCTTATATAATCCTTTAATAATGGTATAAATAATCAAATAATCAGGTAAAATAAAAACAAAAATCACCAAATAAGTCATGAATATGAAGAATGATGAGATTGAAGAAATACTGATGTTAATGCTAAAAATAACATCGACTATGCTAAAAATCACAAAAAAACTTTTTTTTTTTTCATTTTTAGTAATTATTGCAAGCTTTTTTATTACCTCTTTTAACTTTACTTGATCAGCAATTTCGTGCTGAATCACCAAAATGGCTGAAACATTAAGACGATTTTTGTGTGATAGTGGAACGTAAAAAGTTCTTCATTAATATATTTACAGCTTTACTTACTTTTATAAATTAACATATCACCCTGAATTATAAAATGGCCGAATATTTTTCTACAAACTCAGACAGCTTCTAAATAATATAAAGACTTGCATAATATAAATCGCCACTGACGTTTTAGTAAAAATAATGCTATTGTGCAATGAAACCGCCCTTTTATAAGTAGAAGTAATAAACAAGTTAATGCGTGATATTTCTTCCTCTTCCTGTTTTGAACAAATTCATTCAGCGCCCTGCATGCTGTTCTGTGCGGGTGCAACTTAGATACCTAGCCTTTATTGTTTAATTAAACAAACTGCTCTTTTAGGCTGTTTTTTTTTTTTCAGAATTAAGAATTACAAATATTTTTAAAATACAATAAAATCTAAATGAAAATTGCATAGTAATTTTAGCCAAAGAAAAAAATCGACAAATATAAATTTCGATTAATTGCATATTTAACTAATCAGTATTTTGTCACGTTCACAGCCAAAATGCCGCCCTTTAGATTTGCTGCCCTGGACAAATGTCCAGGTTGTCTGCCCCTAGAGCCCTGGTGGGATACAGAAGCTAGTACCTAGACTTAATTAGTGTTTGGACAATCGTTGCAGTTACATCGAAAAATAACCCCTGTATCACTAAACAAGTTGTTGCGGACATTTGTCAAATAAACATTTTTTGAAAGAATGCTAGCTGTTGTAACCTTATTTTCTGGTTATTTAACTCCTTATACAGGGTGTAACATAATTCAGGGACAATAAGTACCTAGCGTGATTCTACTACACATCAAAATAAGTAAAAAGTTCCTCTTCGAAAATGTCGAACATCCACGTTTGATAGGTCTAAAACCATAAGAAAAATTCATGAAAATACCTCAAAGTATGTCATATTGATGTAATGTTCCCCCGTTTAATGGAAGAATCCATGTATTGATAGGTAGAAAGGGTATAAGTGTATGCAGTGAAGTACGACTGTGTGATGAAGCTTTAATGAACTGCGACAAACCATTCACCGTTTTACTTTTACACTTCACCAACTATCATACTGTACATTCGATAAAAACTGATAATCATATAAGCAACGTCGATTAATAACTGCCTGACATTGTATTTCACTCATTAAACAGATTTTTCATGAACATTTAATTAGATTAATAATAATTGATATGTGTAAACATTTTAATAACTTTAATCAATTCTTTATTAATTAAATGTATCAAATTATTACATTAATTAATTAAGTTTAGTATTAATTAATTAAATTACAAAATTACACAAAAGCCTTTTTTAATTTAATGTTTATTTTCAAACAAAGAAAACTCTCCAAATGGAGTGCAAAGAAGAGGCTAAGATAAAATAAGGTAGTAAAAACACTAAATAATCCAAAATGTACAGTTTGCACAAAAGCAGTTGGACTTCTGACCTTACTTTTATTCACAGAAGATGTTCAAAATGACTTCCATTACGTTGAATACACAGCTCGGCTCGACGTATCCGTATTACGATGAATCTGCGTATGGCAGCAAGACTCTCACGTTCCTTAGCTTCATTAAAAGCTTCAATGATGCTTTGTCGAAGGGCTTGTGGTGTTTCAGGAGCTGTCTGGTAAATGGTATTCTTGATGAAACCCCAAACGAAAAAGTCCAACGGATTCAAGTCAGGAGATCTTGTGGTCCATTCGACTGCACCACCTCGTCTGATCCAACGATTTGGAAAGGTTTGATGCAGATGATTCCTTATGCAACGTCCAAAATGTTGAAACCATTGGCGGCTTCGATCTTCTAGCAGCGATGGTAATTCCTCATCAAGGAAGAGTTGGTAATCTGCACTGGTTAGTCTTGATGGCAAGAAATGTAGCCCAACAATCAAGTCACCAACAATACCAGCCCACACATTAAAACTTCAACGGTGTTGATGATGTGCCTGTTGCATGATGTGAGGATTCTCATTTGCCCAAACATGCCAATTGCGGTAGTTCATCATCCCATCTCTCCCGAAAGTAGCTTCGTCGGTTCATAATATGCGTGATAAAAACTGATCATCGTTGTGAACCAACTCTACCAGCCATTCGCAAAAGCGTCTTCGTCGCGGATAGTCATCCAATGTCGGACTCTGAACTCGCTGTATGTGGTAAGGATGCTGTAGGTTTGTGTGAAGTATTCTCCAAACAGATTATTGAGATACTCGTCCTATTTCTCGAGCTACTTGTCGTGTGCTCCATGAAGGATTGCGGGCCATCAGATTCAGCACCTCGTCTGCAACAGCTGAATCCATAGCTGGACGTCCATGTTGACGCGTAGGCGGATGGAACAGTCCCCATTCTTGTAAATTCCGGTCAACGCGGAAAAATGTACATCTATCAGGATGACGACGATTCGGGAAACGTTGACGATGGCAAGCAGCAGTTGCAAATCCATTTCCGTCACATGCACCGAATGTAAGATGCATGTCCGCATACTCATCATTTGTGTACATGCTTCTGGGTATTTGTGAAAGTACGGGTAACAAAAATGCCAGTTAGCATTTTTATACCTTTGCTCACGGAAAATAACTTAACTTAATTTACATAATTTAATTAAAATAAAATGCATTAATTGTACTACCTCAAACAAATCGGGACTAACTGTATTCCAATAGCGCATAATTTAATTAAAATAACAAATGCATGAATTGTACTACCTCAAAAGAATCGGGACTATGCGCATTACAGTAAGCAGTGCATCGACTACAGAACGAAAAGTATCTTCCTCACCCCTTTCCGATAATGTAGTCGTACAGTGGAATACGTCGTAATGACGTGTCCTGCCTATGCAATGACGTAATTGTTAGTGATTTTAGACTTCAGATTTCAACATTTTTGAAGAGGAACTTTTTACTTATTTTGATGTGTAGAATCACGCTAGGTACTTATTGTCCCTGAATTACGTTACACCCTTTATGTATCTTTTCTATTCCTCTTTTACCTTTTAGTGTTGAGGATATTAAGCAACCATTGGATCTATCTGATATTTAACTTACTATAGAAACACGCAAACCTATACCTAAAAGTTTCACACCAAATTGAAATATGTTACTCATCTAAAGCTACTATTGATGTTTGAAAAATAAGAAATCGCGATATTCAAAATAAACCGTGAAAGCAAAAAAATAAATTGAATTCATGTTGCCATAGACTTTGTATAGCTATGTGCACTCCATTTGTTTTTTCATACTGAGGCTTTTCCAAGCTTGTTAGTAAAGGGACAAACACAAACGTCCATGCCTACAGTGGGATTTGCATCCGCAACTCGCTGGTCTCTAGAGCAATAAAATCTGCACCTTAGTGCTCTTGGCCTTTATGACAATATAATTTTTTTTTAATAAAACTAATAAATTAATGTGTCTTTCAAATTGACTTTGATGGCCATTTGAAAAGGTCTCACAGGCTGCATCTGGTTGCCAGATGCCAGTTGAAAACTCTTTATATGATTGGTACAAAAAGAAAAACTGCCCCCCCCCCCCCTCATATTGTTGGTAGTTTTGATTTTGTACCAACCATTCTGACTTACCTTATATGGTGAGTTTTCTTCATTAAATTAAATATGTTCCAAGCAATAATAGCATGTTCCATTTTCTTCCTTATTATTTTTATTCCATTTTTAAATTTTTGTTCATAATAGGCACGTTGTGATGCCACATCATTTGAGAGTGTTCGTTGCACATTCCATGTTGATTCAGGAGTTTGGTATTATGAAGTCATGGTGATAACTTCAGGAGTTATGCAAATAGGATGGGCCACAAAAAATAGTAAATTCCAAAACCATGTAAGTTTACACATTTAATTTTTAATATGTTCTCTTAGATAAACATCTTATATCATAATTTACAGAGGTATGATGTAGTTTAACTATTAAAAAAGATGAAAAATTACTAATGCAGACTTTCAGCTGCCACTGACTACCAATCTTTTTTTATTTTTTTTATTTTTTGTGAATGCCTACCTTCCCTCCCGTGTGCACAAAAAAACAATGTCTGCTATAATTGAAATTTCAAAAGACATTCTGCTATTAAATTTTGAACTGATTCTTTTTTTATTTACAATTTTAGGTTCAATAGAAAAATAGTAAAAACATTAACAATATTCAGAAGCTGATATTATCATAGTTTATTCAGCAATAATGATAAAGTTGCAAGAAATCATCTTTATTACATTATTTCATACAGAGCAATTTTTAACAATGACTTTGGCTGTCCCATAAATATAGGCTTATTATGACAATGAACAAAAAAAAAAAAAATCAAATTGAAGTTAATAAACAATTGAAGCTCCTTTCTTCAAAATGACATTATAATTTCATTTGGTATTGATTTAAGGAGGGATTGTAAATACAAACTGCTGATTTCCTGCCAGGAATTCTGAATTGCAGTTTTCTGTTCATTTATACAGGGGTAATGGCACCTATGTATAAACAGTTCTTGTCATTAGTCCCCACACTTTTCCATGGGATTCAAGTCTGGAAAGAGTGGTGGTTAGTCCATATTTGCAACAGCGTTACTTAAAAACCATTTATATATAGATTTGGCCGAGTGAATCTGTGCATCCTTCCCCCCTCCGATTTAACTTTTGGCGACAGAAAAGTACACTAATTTGCTTTTTTTCTCAATTTCCCATTCACTTTTCCCTCACCAAAAGCTAACTCAGAGGGGGGGAAGGGATGATTTCAAACAAACTTCTTCATATCTGGTATATTATACAGGGTGTATCAGGTTCGATGGTCATAAAGTACCGAGCGTGATCCTTGGCATGATTACAAACTTAGCCCTTTCACTGCGTAATTAAATTTTGTTTTCATTCTAGAGAAGATTGAATTATCCACTTTTAGCAGCATAACAAGAAGTTTTTTAAACCCTGTAAGATGAATCAGATTTCCGCAGGTAGAGATAATGTTATTTTGTGTGGATATATCCGCTTTACGCAGCAAAAGGGTTAAAGTGCCTTATTGAAAATGTCGAAAACTCAAAATTTAAATTGCGTTGTTACATCATTTATGAACTTTCCGCACCAGCAGTTCATTAAAATCAAAGGGGCGATCACAATTAAATCGGCTGCAATTGTTGAGATTAAATGACGTTTTCGACAGGTTTTCAGCAAACTTCGCGTGATGTTTAGACCCTTAACATTTGAGTTTTGAACATTTTGCATAAGGAACTTTAAGTTTGTAATCATGCAAAGGATCAAGCTAGGTACTTTATGACCATTGAACCTGATACACCCAGTATACCTTATACAGTGTAAACAATATACAGTACATTAATTCCCCCCTTTTTTTTCCTTCTCAATTTTGCCTCTCAAAAAGCTAATTCGAAAGTGAATTCTCGAAGCCAAGATAGTGACAACCATTTGTGAAAAAATCATTGCAATCACATTTCATTTATTATAATGTCCCTCTTGCCACTGTTTATTGATAACAATTGAACAATAAAGATCCCATATGTGTCCTAGTCAACTCCTCTCACTCTCCTCCAGGACATTCCACCAGCTATTAAATATCTCATTATCCACATAGGCACAAATAACGTCTTTACTTCCACTTGTGAAAATGCCATTCTCTCCCTAAAACTCCACATCACATTAAATAAATTTTTAACATTAAAGGTGAAAAGTGAAATAAAATTTCGACCAGAAAAGTTTTTTGGCATCCACTCAGTTCATCTCCTGAAATTGTCTTGGAATGCTTTATAAAGTTCAAATGAATATTTCTTACAATTTTTTATTATATAAGAGTAGGAGTTGTGATAAAATATTAATTATTATTTTATTTATTTTCTTTTAATTAAATGGAGTTTTATTTATTTATTTTTTAATTACAGTTTTTTAATGCATAAATACATAATATGTACTGTAATAATTTTGAAAAATGAAACTACAATAAAAATACATGTAATCTACCGTAACTGTATCTTCTTGTCTTCAAAATTAAATAACCTTTTATTAGGACCGATAGGTACCTAGTTTTCACAATGTGCGTCTGTCTGTCTGATGGTGCTCTAGCTTTCGAACGCTTCCGAATTTTCGACTTTCGTTTTCGCCATTCGACAACTTAAAGAAATCGGAAGACTGAGTTCGTTGGTGGAAAAAATCGGTGAACTACTTCCGGTTCAAAAGGTCAAAAATAATATAGGGGACCACTTTTTTCACTATACAATTCCATGTATAAATGGCCTGTGCATTGCCAAATGCTGTTCTCCCTTTGGCATTCCATAGCTAAAGCAGAGAAAAAGCTTGTGAATTAAGTGAAGACACGTGATCGTCTTCCTTGATGGTCAATATCAGTCAGAACTGGTTCAAGGGTATGTGGTTTAGTTGTATCATTATGGTCCACTGGAAACTTTCAATGCTAACATGTGGCATGTATTATATCAAACAGCTTGAAATAACATGTCATGATTGAATATTAACGTAAAATTAATGATAGTCGACATAGGTTCAATGTTATGTGGTTTCATGGAACCAGTATGCTTCAGGGGAAACTTTCAAAGCTCAGATTTGGCATGTAATATATCAAATCACTTGGAATGATGTACCATGAATGAATATAACGTAAAATGAATAATAGTCGAAATTGGTTCCAAGGAACCTGGTTCAGTGTAACCATTATGGTACATTAGAACTTTCAATGCTAAAATATGGCATGTAATATATCAAACAACTTGGAATGATGTTCCGTGAATGAACATAACGTAAAATTAATGACAGTCGAAATTGGTTCAAAGGCACCTGGTTTTGTGGACCCATAATGGTTCAATGGAACTTTCAATGCTAAAATATGGCATGTAATATATCAAACGACTTGGAATGATTGCTATGAATGAATATAACGTAAAGTTAATGATAGTTGAAATTGGTTCAAAGGCACCGGGTTTCGTGGAACCATTATGGTTCATTGGAACTGTCAATGCTAAAATATGGCATGTAATTTATCAAACGATTTGGAATGATGTGCCATGAATCAATATAACGTAAAATTAACGATAGTCGAAATTGGTTCAAAGGCATCTGGTTTCCTGGAACCATTATGGTTCATTAGAACTGTCAGTGCTAAAATAAGGCATGTAATATATCAAACAACTTCATACGGGAATATAACGTAAAATTAATGATAATCGAAATTAGTTCCGTGATTCGTGTTTTAATGATACCATTATGAAACCATTGGAAACTTTCAATGCTAAGATATGGCATGTAAGTACTTTCACCTTATATTATCAATAGTTAGTTTTTGTTAGGCAAATTTTAACAATAGCTTGTAGCTAATCATTCCTTCAATGGTACATGCTTACGTAGAAAAGCGTTGGCAATAGTTTACGAAGAAAGAATTGACCCTTACCCAGAAAGCTTCAACAATTAACGCCTATTTCATTAAATAGGAATGCTTACAAGTATTCGTATATGTTTTAATCTATAGAGAATTGCTACCTTCTCCATTTAAATTTTCAGGTATTTTTATTCCGTTTGAACTATACGTTCCCCTTAGAAGTACCAGAGGCATCCTTAGCAACTTCATCTAATTCTTAACAACTTCAATTTCCTTTTCGTTCTCGAATGCTTTAAAATCCTATCGGTCCTGGGCATTTCGTTGCCTGACTTATTTTTTTATAAACTAGCATAGATACTGTATTAAGAAAGTTTTTGAAAAATCAGACGATAATGAATTGGATTTTTAAAGATTTAGAATTGTAAAGATCCAAGTTATGCAATTTTAAAATTGTAAAAAAATAAAACCTTTTCTGTAAATCCTTGCATATTTTATTTCTCTTAAATTAGCAATGATTCACAAAAATGTGGATCACATTATACAAGGGACCCCATGATAGAACACTCAATGGTAGTTCCAGAATGTTTGGTTTGGTTTGTTTGGTATTAACGTCCTTCTCAACCGCCATGTTCATTTCAGGACTGCATTATAGGGGCCGCAAATATTGCCTCGCAAGGTTTCTTTAACATGCAGCTGGCAAACGACTACACGGGACCAACAGCTTTATTTCCCTTCCGAAGGAAGTGCGCGATCTCAGGATTTTCCCACTGAAAAAATCCTCCTCTGCTGGGGTCGAACCCGCGTCCTCGGGCATCAGAGGCGATCACGCAACCCCTGAGCCACCAAGGCCGATAATTCCAGAATGTAGAAATGCACTAATTTCATTAGTGAACATCCTATTTTTGTTGCAATTGTCTGGAACTGTACTCTTCAGAATCCAGAGCAACAATCTGGAAGAAAAAGAAAAAGAAATCCGTCTGATGATAAATATCTGTAAAGGATAATTGAAAAAACCGACATGCAAGTGCTTCTTCAGTAACTGCAGAAAGAAACAAAACTATTGAACACAACGTATCAATGAGTACTGCACGACTACATTTGAAGGAAATGAAGTTTCGACCCTGCGCATGCAAACATGCGGGCGTTCCTCGATCTCTGGAGCTAGAAGACTTGAGCACCTCTTCTCCAAGATCAAACGCAAAAAAAAAAAAAAAAAAAGCCCTCAACAATAACTCCTCGTGTCCGTCTTCCTTTCAAACTATATCAAACCACTGTTCACAACCTTCCAAAAGGAGCGATGCCTAGATTAGGCAAAGGAGTATTAGATTTAGTCATCATATGTCTGATGAATCCCTATTTGAGCTTGCACCATACGAGTACAACAGATATGTCATTCGAACGAAGGTTGAAGCAAATCATCCAGATCTTATAAACCGTTCTGTGAAATTCCCTGTTTCTATCTTGGTGTGGGATGCATGAACTGTAATGAAGTTGGCAAATTTGCCATTTTGGACAAAAATGTCAATTCTGATATTTATATTAACATCCTTGAAGAACACACATAAGAATAATACAAAATCGATCCTTGAAGCATCCATTGAGAAAATCTGAGCTGATGGTGATTATATCTTCCAGCAATAAACTCCCTGCCATAACAGCCGAAAATCAAAGCAGCGTACAACAGTTATTATTATTATTATTATTATTATTATTATTATTATTATTATTATTAT
>JAHWFO010117157.1:248090-334875 GCA_023313115.1 Rhysida immarginata
ATTATTATTATTATTATTATTATTATTATTATTATTATTATTATTATATATTATGCCCTCACAAAGAGCAAAGTCACTGGTTAAAACATGTTATATTGTGTGTTCAAGATCCACACTTGTACCAAATCAGTAATATGCTTTAAATGATTATAACAATTCTGGTCCTGACAATGACAATGTAAGATAGACTGACGGTGATCCAGAGGTAAACTATTCCATAACCAGACAGTATTATAAGGGAAGTATTTTTCTCTCCAACGAGAGATGATTGTGGGTGGTGTCACGAGGTAATGTGTGGAGCTCCTAGGGTTAGGACCTCCGTTAAGTGATAGAAGTTCAGCCTTAGCCAACCAATAGCCTTGATATGTTACCAATAGAAAATCTGTGGGGGCAAATGAAGCAAAATCTTCGAAAACTGCATCCTCAAACCATAGAAAGGTTGAAATGGGCTGTACTTGAAACATGAGCCAGATATCCCCAGAAGAAAATGCAAGAAGCTTGTTGCAACCATGCCTGATCCTTCCATGCTGTAATGCAAGCTAAGGGTGATGCTACTACCGTATTTTTTCGAATATTGGCCGCATTCACTTTAGGCCACAGCCACATTTTGACAGTGGAACAAAAACATAACCCTTTAAAGGCCGCAATTCACTTTAGGCCACAAACTTCTAGGGTCTACAAAAAGATCGAACTACTTTGTTTTAGCGTCCCATGGTATCTTAAGTAGTAATTTAGACACCAGTTACATTATTTATATAACCTTCTAAATTATTTTAATATATTTAATGAAACTTTTATAAATTTATTAATGATGTGTGTAAATAATTATAGTAATTTCATTTTAATGAACGAGTGTAACTCTTTATTTCTTCGGCGGCAGCCATGACTCTATCAACGAAATGCTGACCAATAGCAAGATAGAGCATTCTATGACATCACAACACCTTAGAGTAGAGTGGGCCAGTTGAAGAAATTGCCGATAATAAGTGAATTTCATAATTCATGAATGAAAATATATGTGACTGCTTAATTATTATTCTGAAGGCTTAGAGTATGGGAGACTCTTTGTTTTAGTTTCTGAAATCTATCACCAGAGTGCAAGATGTGTCATCGAGAGTTGTTTTTACTTCCGTTTCTCGCGTTGCCTGCTTTTGTATAGGCAAAACTTGAGTAGTAACGTAGCAGCATCGATAAGTTATTAAAATAACAACAAAATGAAAACAGTGAATTCAAAAAATGAAAAGGAAAACCTGAACCTGTCCATGATTAAGCAAAAGTTGAAAGAAAAAGGAGCTAAAGTATCAGGAAACAAAAGAGAATTAAAAGTCATCACGGGGAAAGAAAGTAATAAAAGGTCACTCATCACTGGCTGACGATAACACAGATCGGGTTTAGGAGGTAGGCTGCACAGTGCGGCACGTTTCTACACTGTTTCACTGCCGTCGTGATTCGACCATGTTTGAATCTCTTTCTCGAATCAGGAATGTCATGTCGAAGAGGCGCAAAATATCGTAAAATAACTCAGTTAAACAACAGGTAACGATCCAATAACTTAATACCATTCAGAAACTAAAGAAAACATTAAGAACGCAAATATCTTAGCTTCTTTAAAGAAATCGCCTTCATTAGATTCCCGTTCGCAGATTTCATGACGAACGAGGAAGGACAGGCTTAAGCTCTCACTGAAAAAAAAAAACAACCATTTTTTAAAAAAAAAATGAATAGAAACATATTAACGTATTTGACGTAACGAAACAATTGCTGGAAGCGTAGCTAGCATCTTCTAGGAAATCTTCCCGGAAATAATGCCAGCTTCCAACAATTGCGAACGTTGTCGACACGCACGGCGTTATAGCAATAGCGCCAACTTTATAATAACAAAACAATCATAATTCATTAAATAATCCCTGTTTTAAAATAAACAACATAATTAATGAATTTATTAAAACATACTGCAACAAATACACAAACGCAAAGAAACAAATATTATGCGCTAAAACGATGCCAGCGAGGCACTGAACAAAAGAGCATAGCTAACACAAAAAAGCAAATATAAAGCGCGGTTATATATCAACAGGTTTCCGCCGGGCCTATACAACACTCAGTGACATGGCATGTCACAAATCAACATTTATGAACCACGTGGGATTATCTGTCATAACATGCATTATTGGAGTGTAGAAAACCCACACTGAAGTAAAGCATCAGCATCCGTCGTCAGTTAAAATTTGGTGTGAATAATCGGCGGCTTTTAGAATTCTTAAAAACATTTGATGCATTTTTTGAAGTAGACGCTGAAATTCAGACCTATCCGAGTAATTCTTACTTTTTACGAGGAGTGATTGATAAATAAGGTCTCCATGGTTGTAACTTTTTTATTTGTTAACCGATTTTCAAAATTCTTTTTGTATCTTATTCTCACATTTGTCCTCTATGTAATGCACTATTCACTTTTCGACATAGTCCCCATCCCTTTCCACGCATTACGCCAACGCGTGACTAGTTGGGTGAACCCGTCGGAGAGGAATTCCGGAGTTGTTGTCGACACCAGGATTGAATGGCAGTGTTTACCTTGCCGTCAGAACCAACTCACGTCCCTTAAGGGGCTCTTTCTTCTTTGGGAAGTGGTGAAAGTCGCAATGTGCAAAGTCTTTCATTTTTGGACTGCAATTTTTCATCTTTGAACTGTAGGCGCTGCAATGCCTCTGGTGTGTGATGACTCGTGTGTGGGCGCACGTTATCGTACTACAGAAGAGGGTCCAAAGCTGCCATTCAATCCTGGTGTCGACAACAACTCCGGAATTCCTCTCCGACGCGTTCACCCAACTAGTCACGCGTTGGCGCAATGCGTGGAAAGGGATGGGGACTATGTTGAAAAGTGAATAGTGCATTACGTAGAGGATAAATGTGAGTATAAGATACAAAAAGAATTTTGAAAATCGGTTAACAAATAAAAAAGTTATAGCCATGGAGACCTTATTTATCATTCGCCCCTCGTAACTCAAAGACATCGAAGACCAATGAAACTTCAATAAAAAGCAAGCAATGTGAAAAAAAACATTGGCAGCAGAGATAAAGGCGAGGCGAAGACAAAAAGTTGCAAGAAGTAACCGAATAAAAATGCAATCATGCTTTGAAAACATGCCAAGAAACAAAACGTAACATGGAGAGATGGGGCATGAATTCTAGCAACTCATTTTAGAGAATAAAAGATTTCAAAGATTGAAATTGGAGAGGGGTTTTAATATCTCGTGATTTAAATGCAGCTAAATTATCTGTTAAGCCTGGTTCCTACATGATTTTTGAAGGTTTCTGTTTTTTCAAGTTAGGTTGAAGCATAGTCTATTTTTCTACTTTGCAGTTTCTGCTGTTGTTTTAAGCATGTGTGGGACCCACACTTAAGACAGGAAAAAGGTCACTTGTATTACAGTGAAACGAAGGCATTTAAGGAGTTCTTCATCTTTAAGATAAAGGATATTTGCTATGGAGAACTCAACTCCAAAAAGATTGTTCGTTTGATGATGATGAGCATTGTCAGGATTGTATTTAAAATGTCCAAGTTGAAGACACAAGTCTAATGGTAAAGTGTGGGTTACAGAAGATTGCTCACCATGATGATAATTTCAACTGCATCTTATTCAGTTGCATTTTGGATGATTCCAAGCAAGAAACACAATACAACCCATGGAAAGTTCATTGAGGATTGAGATGGCCTGTCTGAAGAAAGTCCAGCAGAAAGTCCATTGATGATGGTCAGACAAATGGGATACACGGACAATGAAGCTAAGCAGGTGAACAGGTTGCAGTCAAATACCACAGTTCAGCCTGGTCACAGTAAACAAATTAAGCTTTGATCATATATAAGTGGCAAGGACTTTCAGCGAACAAACAGACAAAAATTAGCAGGCAAAACTTTCAAGAAAATTGGCAGTGGAGAGAAAAATGAAAGGAAGACAAAAAGTTGTGAGAAGTGAATGTAAAGAGAGGCAATGTGCTGCCATAGTATTCCTGAGGAATACAAAAACAAAAGTATTCCTGAGGAGTTGGTAACAGTGACACAACCAAGCAACTTGTGGCATTAATAATATGGTTGAAGAAATCAGAACATGTTTTTTTAATTGTTTGTTCTCTAAATTAATCAGTTTGATCGTCATTATTCAGTTGAGGTTTTCCTGTAATTCTTTCAGAAAAAAAATACGAAAATGTTAAGTTTATTTGCATTAAAAAAAAAAAAACTGTCTTTGCCGTATTTATTGAACATACCATAATTTACGGTAATAACACCGCAGCGGTAGTTAGGCCGCACCGATAAAAACGTATCATTTTAGAAAAAAAAACGGTAGTTAGGCCGCAACGGTAGTTAGGCCGCACCCCCTCCCTCTTTTAATAATCAAAAGAAATTAGCGCATAATATACATTACAGTACCTTAATTTTCCTGTATATACAATGTACAGTTCATTATTTATTACATTTATTCGCTTTTCATTTGAATTCCCCACTGCTCGTCGCTATTTTAACAAATCGAAACAAAGTTGTACTTCATGGATTGAGAAGGTACATTCGTATTTTTTTTTTGGCGCCGGAAATTCAAATTTAAAGTTGCAAAATGAACTTCAGACGAAATTAGCGTATAATATACATCACAGAACTTTAATTACCCTGTATTTACAATGTATAGTTCATTATATATTACAATATTTCACTTTTCATCTGAATTTCCCGTCGCCAATAAAATACGAATGTAAGTTTTCAAATACGAAGGCCAACAAATATGTTGTAAAGTGGCATTCTGTTCATATTTCACTTTTCATTCCGATCCCACCTCGAAGTATGTTCTAAATGCGTTTATAGTTCTGTAATGAATCTAAAGGCACAAAACACGTCAGGATACACTTTTTTTTTTTTAGGATAAATCTTCACTTTTAGGTGACGGCGACGCGCACTCGCTACGCTCCCACTTATTCCTACCTCCATGCTCCCACTACACAACGGCCAACTCCCGCAGCCAGCTTATGATTGGCGCGCGCACACACGGATATAGTGAAAACGGGAAACGAAATTGGTCTTTAAGGAGAACAACTTTCCTGTTAGCGTATTTCTTTTGTGTTTTTTAATTAAAATTTCTTATAGCTGGATACACGGTAGGGGCGAAGAAGCTGAAGATAAAAGCGAAGATTGTTTTACATTTTTTATTTATTAAAGTTTTTTCTCTTAGGTTTCGAATTTTCTTTAAAGTTTCGTTAGGTTTCTCGTAGACTTTTTGCGTTTTTAACGCTTATATTTTTTTTCTTAAAAGAATAAATGCATTGAAATCTAATAAATCCCCACCAGATTATAATATAGGAAAATAAATAATTACGCGTAAAACAAAGTTTTTGAAAGCATAACGAGTTTCTGTGGCAGTTAACTCTTATCAAGAACAGATGAAGGTATGCTCTTGCTCTTATTTACTGATCGGACTTTTTATCTCGATGCTCGGGGCTGACAATCAAAAGGTTTCACGAGCGCGCGCGCGGGACTAAACGGTCATGAGAGCGCTTGAGAGGTGTTAGAAACACCAGTATTTTATTATATATTATTATTATTATTATTATAATAATAATAATAATAATAATAAGCAAGAGCACGGTGGAGTTTATCTTCACCATGAGCAGAGTATGTTTCAAATTCGCCAAAGCGACGTGCAAGCTATAGCGCAGCTTTTAAACTAATAGCAGCCAAGATTGAAAAGGCTTAAGAGCAATCGTGCAGCAGCAAGGCAGTTAGGACACAATCGACGGAGGAAATGTATGCAAAAATATATTATATGTACGAAATTAAAATTTTTTCCCCACTGAAATGCGTAGTACATTTATTGAAGCATATATGCCATATAAAAAAACTGTTCTTAGATTACCGATTGCGTGTGTGGTGGTGGGGGAGCGTATCGGCCGCCGTGCCATTACTGTCGGAGATTTTACATTTATGAACTACACGGTAATTAAAGTTCTGTCATGTTTATTATACGCTAATTTCGTTTGAAGTTCATAATACGACTTTTTATCCTAAAAAAAAGGGTATCCTGACGTGTTTTGTGCCTTCAGATTCATTACAAAACTATAAACGCATTTAGAACATGCTTCGAGGTGGGATCGGAATGAAAAGTGAAATATAAACAGAATGCCACTTTACAACATATTTGTTGGCCTTCGTTTTTGAAAACTTACATTCGTATTTTATTGGCGACGGGAAATTCAGATGAAAAGTGAAATATTGTAATATATAATGAACTATACATTGTAAATACAGGGTAATTAAAGTTCTGTGATGTATATTATACGCTAATTTCGTCTGAAGTTCATTATACAACTTTTCATTTGAATTTCCGGCGCCAAAAAAAAATACGAATGTACCTTCTCAATCCATGAAGTACAACTTTGTTTCGATTTGTTAAAATAGAGACGGGCAGTGGGGAATTCAAATGAAAAGCGAATAAATGTAATAAATAATGAACTGTACATTGTTTATACAGGAAAATTAAGGTACTGTAATGTATATTATGCGCTAATTTCGTTTGATTTTCATCAGGACGGAATGCAACTGCATCACTTCAAAGCAGTATCAGTTTTCTGAAATCGTTGTTGTCATGCTGTTTGGAAAAAAACGGTAGTTAGGCCGCAACGGTAGTTAGGCCGCACAGGCATTTTTTACAACTTTTTTATTAGATAAGCCGCGGCGTTACTAAAGTAAATTACGGTAATAGAATGCATTATTGAATGAGTATTATCTACAGCAAAAGTAAGCGTTAAAGATCGATGGGTCTTTATAGTTGATTTTTGAGCATAATACACTGCTAACCATTAAAATTGCAATGCTCATATTTTATCAAAATTTAATATTTTTATATTATGATTGCAATGTGTTGTCTCTACTTAGTTTGCCAAGTTTCCTGAAAATGGCATTGCATTGGGTTGAAAACCCTGCATGTCATAAACAAAAATGTTAAGAAAAAATTTCGATTTTTTTTTTTTTTTTTTTTTTTTTTTTTTTTTTAAAAACACCAAACTACATGTATAGAATTTAAATCTTAATTTTATCATCTTTTTACAGTGATTTTATAAAATGCTGCTTAATAATTAATTCTGTTTTATGTATTATGTCTCATTATTAGGAAGGATACGGCATTGGTGATGATGAATTTTCTATTGCTTATGATGGATGTCGCCAATTAATTTGGCATAATGCCAAAAGTCAGTCACATAGTCATCCATGTTGGTGCTCAGGTAAGTTCGTTTGAGTTAATTTTAATATATTAATTAAATTTAATGGGTTTTTATTTTATTGAAAACATTGTAAAAGCTAGGGTTGACTCACTTACAGCCACATATTTATCAAACCTTGAGACTGCTAACAATGAGGTGGATGCCAAGATCACAGAGACTTGCTTACATTTCACCTAAATTCAGAAAGAAAAAGAAAAACAGCGCATGGGCAGTACAAGTACATCGATTGTAGATGTCTGCTCTGTTTCTGAAACATGGTGGCTTCCTCCTCGCCTATAAACATGTTTTGTTCAAGAAAAATGATAAAAAGTCAAGCAAGAATCAGAACTTATAAAGATTTGACTATTTAAAGGATATCGCAATGTTACAATAACAAAAGACAACAGCAAATCAATCTGAGTATTGTTTTCAACCTGTCGATTAATTGAATGCCAGATATGTTCTGGTTTTGTTTCAGCTGCGATTTCAAGTAAGGGCATCCCAGGAATAAGTAGTGCTCCATTTCCTGTCCGTTTCTGATTGGTAAAACAAGTGTTTTTTTTCTTTTACACAAGCACCAGTTTCCTTTTTCTTTCCTTCTAGTCACTATAAATATTGATCACACTGGATGTTGGCTTGATTGATGTCTTTCAATAGTAAGGCTTTCACAGAGAAGATTTATCATAGAAATGTAATCTATCCACAAATTTTTGAATAGATTTTCAGAATTCAGCTGCTCACAGCTAATTTCTGGGTGGTGATGATAGTGGATCAAAGAGAAGTACATGAAGACTGTAATGTCATTCATAAATTCTACCATCTAATTCACCCTCAAAGCTAAGTTCAATAATCCCATACCCTTCTTAAGTAGCAGCCATTCAGAGCGCGATGTACGAGACGAATGAAAAATATCCTCCCCTATTGGCAATTTAAATGACCACAAGCAACTGCGGATGCAATGGACACTGTGTTGCGGAGGGTTTAATTCATGCAAATATTTTCAAAATGTCCAAATGAAATTCATAAGTTGTCAAATTTCCATCATAAATATTGTTAAATTCTTTGTTTTCTTTGACTGTTTCTTACTTGTCAGACTCTTCATCATTTTGATAAAGGGCTTCATCTTGTGTGCCATCAGACTCATTTTCCTATCTAAATGATAAATTTTAATAAAGAATTATTGGAAATATACAGGGTATATCAGGTTCGATGGTCATAAAGTACCTTGCATGATCCTTTGCATGATTACAAACTTAAAGTTCCTTATCGAAAATGTCGAAAACTCAAAATTTAAATTGCGTCGTTACGTCATTTATGAACTTTCTGCACCAGCAGTTCATTAAATTCAAAGGGGGCGATTACAATTAAATCGGCGGCAATTGTTGAGATTAAATGACGTTTTCGACAGGTTTTTTTTTAGCAAACTTCGTGTGATTTTAGACCTTTAACATTTGAGTTTTGAACATTTTGCATAAGGAACTTTAAGTTTATAATCATGCAAAGGATCACGCTAGGTACTTTATGACCATTGAACCTGATACATCCTGTATATAGTGAAGCCTCTCCAGACGACCACCCCTTTTAGGCGACCACCTCTAAGAATGACCAATATCCTTTAGAACAATTTTAAGAGTAACTCAAGCAATGTAATTTGATGTTCTCTAAAGCGACCACACTTTAACCCGACCGCGACCTTCAATTATTTGACCTAAGCGACCACCCCACCTTGGTTTTTCTTAATTGAAGAGGGTATGACACACCCGTTTAAATGTGATCCCGCATTTATTTTGACCACCAGATGGCAAAACATCGAAGTCTGCTCTAAATAATCAGATATACAATAGAATTCAACATATAAAGTATAAGTTATCGATCTTTATTTAAAAGCACAACTACTGTAGTTATAAATTTTATTATTTTTTTTTTTATCTTAAATGATTCAAAATAATTCATAGAAATTTGATAAATGAAGCATAGATTGCTCGAAGTGCCATCTACTTCTTGTACGCGTCGATAGCATTGGAACAGTTACGAGTGTCATATCCTCTTCAATTAAGAAACCAATTCCCACCTACCCTTCTTGCAAATGAACTAGTCCCATAGATAAGTGTTTTCAGTTTAATTTTCACTTTTCATTTATTGTTTGTTTGAGCTACGTTGCAATTATGATGGCAGAAAAAAAGAAACCAATTGTTTTAAATTTGGAGACGCGATTGAAGGTAATTGAAGATGTAGGAGGTGGTTTATCACAAAGAAATCTTGCAGAAAAATACATGTGTGGAAAAACCTAAAGTCAAAAAATTTTAAAGGACAAGGATTTAATAAAAAAAAAAAAAAAAGTGTTTTTAAAATGCAAATAAAAATCAAAAACATGAAAATTATCAACCGTTTAGTGAAGTAAATGAATTGTCAGCATGGTTTGAAGGTGCTCGTGCAAGAAACATTCCCATTAGTGGACCGATTTTAAAGAAAAAGCCCGTAGTTTTGCCAGAGAATTAAAAATTGATAAATTTATTGCAAGTGGTGGTTGGTTAGAAAAATTTTGCCGTCGTAACAATATTGTTTTCAAAACTTTGTGGTGAAAGTGAATCTTTTAATGAAAATGACGTAACTGTGTGGTTGCAGCAGTTACCCTCTTTAATACAATATGATTATAAGGACAGTTTTAACTGCCGTTTTTAATATTTTAATAAAGTAAATACTGTATACTATCATGCAAACTGACTTAAGTTATTTCTTATGTGTAGTGTATTTTTAAAAAATGAAGAATTTTTTAAAATTTTCTCTAAGGGGACCACCTCTCAAAAAATACCAGTTTCAAGCGGTACCACGAGTGGTCGTGTACAAGAGGATTCACTGTTCTCTAAAAAAAAACAACTGTTAAATATTTGAATAAAGAAAAATATTGTACAATGAAAGAAAATACACGGAGTTAAAAAGATTCTTACTTTGACTATGAAATGAAGCTGCGAGAACAGTAAAGCAATTTCCAGTACTGTAGAATTTTTTGCCTTGTATAACGTTTTGATTTCAAAATTTTGATAGGAATTTCGCTAACAACCAATTGGATTACCGGCAAACAATTATGTTACACTTCTGTAAAGCATACACCATTTTGCCAATCAGGGATGATCTACTGTACTGCATAATCGGAGATCTAGTCCTCCGCAAATTAGTCGATTTCTATTTTTAAGGCCTATTTTCGAGGATAAATTTTCCAACCAATATGCACATATATACGGTGTATAGAAAAATATAAAAAATAGAGGCTTTACATAGAGAGAGAACTAACTATTTTCAGTGTTTGTGTTTATTCCTGTATTTTATTTTATTCCTTTTTCAATAAGATGGGAATAAAAATCAAAAAAGTTATTCCTTTATCTTAAAATTTGGTATTGTAAAGACTGTCCATATCGTTCCGAAATATATAAAAAAACATTTGGGGTAAATTTATCGTAATATTTATAATTAATTCCATAATTAAATTGTAAATTACATTATTTATTGTAAGTTTAAATTTTTCTCTTTAAAATTAGCCTTCTCTTTACATAAATTTTCAAAAAAACAATGAAATAAGCAAAGTCGCATACAAATCGGAGCTAACATAGCATCCGTTGCATAGCGCTGTATGATGATCTCATTTTGTGCCCATCATATCTGTTGCGTCCATCACATCTTTTGCATAGCGCCTGTGTGGCCATAGCTTAAGATCTCTTCATAACCATAAACCTGAATGAGAAGAATTTTAACTTCATTGTTCATATGGAGCTAACAGCCTATTCCAATCCTAATACACATCATTTCATCTTAACCTTTGCATAAAATTGCCTCTTTTTATTTGTGACTTAATTACACAAAATTTATGTATATTAATATAGTTGGTTACGTCATATCTATATGTACAATTAGGGACTACCCCTCTTCACTTCTGACTCCCCTCAATTATAGATAACTCCAATTGAAGTAACTGCTTAATTTTAGCTGGCAGAAAATCGCACCCTTATTTCTAGTTTTAAGCTTATCTAATGAAATATTAATAGGCCCCATCCTCCTATCAGCCCTTATTAGTAGGCGATTCTTGTAGCAGAGACAGAAATAGAGTCTGTCAAAGGCTGGCTGTGGAGTCTGGCAACGCTTGTTGTGGAATCTGGCATAGTCTGACTCTGCATATTTTGACTTGTCATTGTTATTGACAATTGATCTTCTACATTTGTTGTATCAGTTTCCGAATTTTCATGAAGTTAATCCTAAATAATAGCAATCACATGATGTACAGGAAAGTTTATACACTGATTAGCAATTTATTTTGACCACTTGACTGTTTAAGCAAATTTGCTATGGTGTGGTGCTGTTATCACTAGAGGATGAGACTGGTATAAAAAAGAAAAGCTTAGTTCCTACAATAGTAGTAGATGTGGTTTGTTTGTGAAGATATGAGTATGATTTGTGGTTCTCAATTAGTGAAAGCATGGGATCCAAGTGCATTACTACCCTTCAAGCTTGTGGAGGCAACATTATTGTTTCTGAGGAAAGTTTTCTGGTATTGGGCCTTTTAATTCGTGTTGATCAACGTCTGAATCACACAACATATCTAAATAATGTTGCTGACCAAGTTCATCCTATCAAGTTGAAGATTTATCCCAATGGAAATGGCTACTTCCAACAAAACAGTGCCTCCTGCTGCAGTGCTCGTAATCTGTACTGGATTGATTTCAGGAACATGAAAGAGAGTTTACTTTCCTTAGTTGATCCCCCACAATCTCCAGATCTCAATTCTATTGAGCATTTGTGGGATGAAGTTGAAAACCCATCAGAGAGCTGGATCTACACCCATCAGATCTCACACAACTGGAAAATGCCATGTATCAATCATGGTCTCAGATTCCACAAACAACTTATCAATATCTATGCCAAGAAGAATTGATAAAGTATTCAAAGCAAAAGCTGCCCCAACAAAATACTGAGGTGGTCATAATAAATTGGTCACTCACAAGGGAACCATCCGAACTTGTATCTCACTTTCAAACCAAATTGAAAGATTTTATTCACCTAAAGGTACTGATTGGCCTTAGGAAATAAGAAAAAGTCACGCTAATTTTTTTTTAAATGCGCCACTAAATAAAACCAACTTTTTTTTTGCATGCAAGCATGCACGTGGCAGTAGCATTTCATTCAAATTGGAAGAGGAAAATTTACGAAGATTACCAAAGCAAAATGTTATGCGCTCTCTTACGAAAGTTCTTCTAAAATTAATAAAATAAAATAAAAATTAAGGAAATGGTTATTAATTATTATACTGATTTTTTTTTTTTTTTTTTTTTTTTTTTTTTTTTTTTTTTTTTTTTTTTATATGGGTGACAGTTACCCAATTTTAATAATCAATATTAGTTTCCTACTCTTTTGTAGGAAGTAGTTCCTTTGTTTCATGTGAAATGTATTCATGTGCCATGTTGAGTGGTGGAAGAAAGAACTTCTGTCAAGTGCCAACAGGTATATTAAACTTCAGTTCACCTATGGGCGTAACAGTGGGGTCTTTATATGGCTAACATGCACGCAAACAAAGAAATTCTTTAGATTTCGTGGTTTATTTTGAACGTGAACTTCAGGTCATTTATCTTTGAGAGACTTGTGTGAAGTTAAATGGTGCTTATGTTGAAAAGCATCAACTCCATCACTAAGTTTCATGGTCCCATCTCCCTTCTGACAGTGATTGTACGAACTTTATAATCAAACAAGAAAAACAGATAACCTCATAATGCAATTGGAAAATTAATTAGGGTCAAAATAGTGCGAGTTCTCATTTTCCAAGCATCAGTTGTTTATTCAGGAGAATAAAATATTTCGATTTGGTTTGAAACTATGAGATACAGGTTTGGATGGTTCCTTTGTATGTTCCACTTTTTTCAAATTTAATCCAGGTTTTTTTCCCTGCCATTTTCAATAATTATTGTAGTTTTTGTCTGTTTTAAATGGGATCTTAAAGCCTTACTCCTTAGAAACATAAGTGATTCTGAAGATTTTAAAGTTTATGATTTGTATTTATTCCACTATAATGCGTAAAATTTTGGTCTAAAAAAAAGCATCTAATTCCGGGTGGGGGGGGGGGGGCCCACATTTTACAAGACAATACTATAAATATGATGGGGATGGGGACATTTTCAGATACACTTCAAGGTGGCATACAATATTAATATTTAATATACTGGTACATTAGATTTCATTATACAATATAAACAATAAACATTATATAAATTTGCTCCCCCCCCCCTTCAATTTTCCGTCTTCAAAAACTAATGCAAAAGTGAATTCTCAAAAACATGATGGCGACAACCATTTTTTGAAAAAGTCACTGCAGTCCTGTTTCATTTACTATTATAAAAGTCTCCCATCTTGCTGCTGATTTATTGATAATAATTAAACAATATAGACATCATATTAAGTAAATTTGTAACATTAAAAGTGAAAAGTGAAATAAAATTTTGACCAATAAACCTTTTCAACAGCTATTGCATTTATCTTCTGAAATTGTCCAAAAATATTTTATAAAGTTCAAATGAATATTTATTACCGTACCTTAATGTATGAATATGTAATATGTAACATAATTATTTTAAAAAATGAAAATAAATAAAAATACATGTAATATGCTGTAACTGTTGTTCTTGTCTTGTTCAAAATTAAATAATCTTTTATTGTTTTTGATAAACAGCCAGTTGTACTGAATTAAGGAACTTTTTGAAGAATCAGACGATAATGAATCTGATTTTGAAAGTTTTTAATTATAAAGCATCCACGTTATACATTTTTAAAAATGTAAAAATAAAGAGGTTTGCTGTATATTCGTGTATATTTTATTTCTAGTAAATCAACAACTTAAAAACTGGGGGTTGCATTATATAGGAAAATAAAATTTTTTACTGGGTTTCTTGGCTTTGAAAGTCAGGGGTGTATTATACAAAATGTGTATTATAGTGGAATAAAAACTGTAAGTGAATGTGGCATATTTTTTATTATTTTCTGTGTCGTTCATGATGGTCTTATTGTTTGATGACTTCTTTTTATCTTCCCTAATTAATTTCCAATGGATTATGAGGGTGTCTGTTTTCTTGTTTGATTATAAAATTTGTACAATTACTGTGTCAGAAGGAAGATGGGCCCATGAAACTTAGTGATGGAGTTGATGCTTTTCAACATAAGCACCATATAACTTCACACATGTCTCCCAACAATAAATGACTTGACGAAGCCCATTCTTGTAGAAGTCCCATGTTCTGACCATTGAGAAAGTGTTCCACCTCGGAAATCACCTCGTTGTCATCATGAATTAGCTTGCCACGCCGTGCTTTCTTCATCTGAGGTAAGAAGAAGAAGAAGTCGCTAGGTGCCTTGTTTGATGAGTAAGGAAGGTGATGCAGAATTTCTTAGTCCAAAGCAGCTGCATGTGTGACAGTCTCCTGCGCTGAATGAGCGGGCGTGTTGTCGTGGAGCAAGCGAATACCCATGGTCAGCTGTCTAAAGCGATTTTTCTTGATGGCCACCCCTAACTTTGACAGAAGATCCCTGTAATACTTGCCAATGATTGTTTGTCTCTTTTGGGCATAATTGGTCACCTTCCCTGATGACACCTGCATCTTTGCCGCCTTTGGTGACTGTGTGTGCTTCCACTGTATGCTCTGTTCCTTTGTCTCTGGGTCATAGTTTCTTATGCTGGGGCACTGTCACTGTACACCTCGTCCAGCTCCACGTGGATTTAGTTGGTAGAGGAAACTTAACACAGAGCGCACTTACAGTTTCTGCACAGGCTGTGCCATCTTGGATGCGATTTTCCCGTGGGGTCACATGCTCTCGCAGCGCACATCCTTTGATCGTGTTAAAACTACATGAATGTGTGCTTGCCTCGACACAACTACTGTGTCTCCCTCCCTCTTGGTTTCGGTGATTGTACGAACGTTATGAACACCCCTCTTGTTTATTTCTTGTTCTATTTATTCTTTGGATAAGAGAACGCATTGCTCTGTTAATGAGGTATCTTAATGCCGCTGTCTAAAGGGAGTAAGGATGATTGGAATTGTATCTAATAACTAGGGTTTGGATTTTGCATATAATGCATATTTTTCCCCTGAGCTAGAAACTCGTTTAAATCATGACATTTTATGCAATTTTAGCCCCTGCTGGAGCTTGTAGCCAAAGTTTTATTGTGCATATAAATGCATATTTCTGACTTTAGTGCATATTTTTTCATATTTCAAGTGCCGGTGTATATTTTGGATATTTTTGCTTATGAAGGCATATTTAAAGTTTTAATCAAGTGCAAAAATCGAGAGAAATGCTTTCAGATCTGTTTTACGGCATCGAAGGATTTTGATGCAATCTTTCATTGGCATAAAATTTGATTGGTCGTTACCATCATACGTTGTTTTCCCTTTTTCTACTGCTGATACACACAATGCCATGTAGAAACATCTATTCAGCTGATCACTAGGCATATTGATCACGTATGTTAGGAAAGATGAGAAATGCTCCTCGTGCTTCAGAAAGGGAGAAAAATTTAGTTATAGGTACAGGTGCCACGAGAACTTTCATTGTGATGCTGAAAGAAAAGAATTCATGGAATGCCAAAGTGCATCAGTGGATTTCCCGGGAAGTTGTGGATTTGCTAAAGATGTTTGTCAACAGCTTTGAAAATGCAGAAAATACTGCTCTGAAAAAAGCCAAGAGATCCTTCATGAACAAAAAAAGCCAAGAAAGCCTTCATCAAAGCACATTGTGACAGCCTGGTCAACCTTCTTAAGGAGATGGAAGCTGAAGGGATGTTACTTATAACCACAGTATACAAAAAAAATCAACAACCTAAAACAAAATGCAGTTCTTTGGCCTGAACTTAAGGATAAGGCAATGAGAGAAAAAATGGTGCCATACTCAAGATGTGCCATGCGTGGAATTTCTTCCTCCTTGCTGTAGCTTATACGTTCATGGAATTGGTTAAATTTGGATAATACAGGGTGGCAGAAATAGCTCCCAGATTTTAAATGCAAATAACAAAGCAATAACAGAAGTAATTCAAAGTTTTATTTCACAGTTTGGAAGAACAGTCTTTACCATTTACATCACATATTATTTAGTTTTGAAAACAATATCGTCCAAATACTGACCTTCATTTTGTATGCATTTCTGAAGCCTCTTCCTGAAGATATGCGTTACTCGGTCATTTCCGGTCTATTTTTTGGCAGAAGGCAACTTTCAGTTCTTCTGGTGTTCCTGGCTTTCGTTTCTACACTTGAGCCTTCAGGTACCCCAGGTAAAAGAAATTGCAAGATGCAGGATCAGCAGAGGGCACTTGCCTTTGAATGTCACCTCGCAAGGAAATCGAGCATTATTGGACAATATTATTTTCAAAACTAAACTATAATATTTGTGACATAAATGGTAAACATTGTTCTTTCAAACTGTGAAATAAAATTCCGATTAGCTTCTATCATTGCTTTGTTATTTATGTTTGAAATTTGGGGGTTATTTCTGCCGCATTCTGTATATCATTCGCTACGTTTCTTTCTTTGAATGTAAAAGATCTAAATGGCCATTTACAATTCAATATAAATGAAACTCAATATCATGCATAATAATATTTAATATTTTATCCCATTATGAACTGACCAATCATTAAGCAATAAACCATATTACAAAATTTGCCCTACTCAGATGTTGGATAGGTCTTTGTAAGAATCAGGACATAGATCTTCATCACTAGCCTAAATTGCATCAAATTTTGCCAAAAGCTTGGCGATATTCTAACAGAAACCATTTGCAAGATACAACAGGCTTCTGGGGACAACGCCATGAGGCCATTCTTCACATCTGGTTCAGACCTTTTTGGTCAGAACCAGCATTCCTGTGCTTTCTCGGGCTCCCTACTTGCCCGACATGACTCCATGTGGTTTTGGCTTTTCCCTAAGTTGAAAATCCTGCTGAAACAGACCTGATTTAAATCAAGAAAGGATATTATGCGAAATGTGACTGCCCGGCTAAACACCATTCTGACAGATCCTTTCTAGAAGAGCTTTCAACAATGGCAGGACCGTTGGAAGAAGTGTGTGCATTACCAAGGGAACTGTTTTGAAGGAAATTAGAATAAATGTTTTTTTGCCGACCAAAGGTTCGATACTTTTTGAATATGCCTCGTACGAGGTCTGTTCAAAAAATACGTAGACTGTTTGAATTGCGCGGGCCCTGTTGGTCCCAATCAAAATCGCTTGGTGTCGCCATCTTCTGACAGATCCGCTGATTACAAGGCAGTTTTTTGATTGCAAATATCAGTATTGGTTGATTAGCTACGCGGTTGTTTGTGAAGTGTGTTATTTTCGTTTGGCGGATTTTTAGAATGAGTGACTTGAACGAGCAAAGAGTTGCTGTGAAATTTTGTGTTAAACTCGGAAAAACTGCCACTGAAACTTTTGATATGCTCAAGACGGCTTACGGTGATGTTACTATGAAGCGTGCGACATGTTTTAAGTGGCATGCACGTTATAAACATGGTCGTCAGTCAACTGCAGACGATGAGCGTCCTGGACGTCCTTCCACGTCAACTGACGACGCACACGTGGACAAAATCAACACCCTGGTTCGGGCAAATCGACGTCTGACCATCAGAGAGCTTGCTGAAGAGTGTGGGATAGCAGTTGGATCATGTCACGAGATTTTGACCGAAAAATTGAAGATGCACCGCGTTGCTGCGAAGTTTGTTCCACGCCTGATGACGGACGACCAAAAAGCCCATCATGTCCAGGTTTGTCAGGAATTGCTTGAACGCTGAGAAGATGATGAAAACTTCTTGTCGAAGATCATAACAGGTGATGAATCTTGGGTGTACGGTTATGATATCGAAACAAAGGTTCAATCATCCCAGTGGGTGGGTGAGACATCTCCCAGACCAAAAAAAGCTCGCCAAGTTCGTTCCAATGTGAAAGTGATGTTGATAGTTTTTTTGATGCTCAGGGTGTAGTCCACCACGAGTACCTCCCCCAAGGCTCCACAGTGAACCAGATTTACTACATTGAAGTTCTCAAACGTCTGCGGGATGCTATCCGGCGGAAAAGGCCAGAAATGTGGACGAGTGGTGACTGGTTGTTTCATCACGACAACGCTCCAGCCCATTCAGCCCTCAGAACTCGAGAGTTTTTGGCCAAACACTCGATCACTGTTCTTCCTCACCCACCCTACTCACCTGACCTCTCTCCTTGTGACTTCTTCTTGTTTCCCAAACTCAAAAGACCTTTGAAAGGAAGGAGATTTGAGACGATTCCTGATATAAAAGCAAATGCGACGAAGGCGCTGAAGGACATCACAAAAGAAGCGTTCCAGGACTGTTTCCAAAAGTGGAAACACCGTTGGGATAAGTGTGTGCGTCGGGGAGGAGAGTACTTTGAAGGGGACCCAGATGTGTAACTTCTGAGTAAAGTATATTTTGTTTTATGACGTCAGTCTACGTATTTTTTGAACAGACCTCGTACTTATTTAATACAAGAAAATTAGTGTTTATAAAAAGGTTATCACTTTTTGATTGTTTATTGGGAGCTTTTCATTTAATATTGAACTACATATTTTAAATGTTTATTTTGTTTGCTCAATGGTTTCATTTATATCATGAGCATATAAAAAGGTTCTCATGGATTTGAACCCATGAAGTAATGGTATGAATGTTGATACTAGTTCAGGTTCAGTATCATCGTCATCATGGTCCCCTGAAAGAACGCTAAAACTATCATTTTTTACCGCTGTTGTTCTTCATGTTTTTGACTGCTTCAGGCTTCCTCAAACAATTCGCCATAGTCAAGCACGTTGCAGTCGCTTGCTGAACAGGAGGTCTGCATCGTTGCCAGTCGGTAGTAAACCAATCATCTTACTTCGATTCAGAACATTTCGGAACACCTTGAAGATCAAACTGAAGATGAAGCTGCTTCTCTGTTCAGTCCTTTGAAGCCATTTTAATCATATTGCCCTTTCATGTTCTTTGATTCTAAGTATTAACATCTTTTGTTTGGCCTGTGAAACTGTATGCACATTGCCCACAGGGTATGTTATATACAATGTTATTAATTTGCCATTATTTTTTCCTGTTAATTGCACATAGTCAAAAGTTACATTGATGTTTGTCGGTAGTTTTAGATCAAAAGTGTGCACAAAAAGTGGAAATTGGTGTTTGTTGGTTGGAAGTACAAGTCTGTGTCCTGTTTGAAATTACATAAAAATAAACCAAAACATGGGGAGATAATAATTATTCAAATTATAAAGAAAGGGAATGGCTTTACCAAAATCCGCGAACACAATTATGTTTTGAATCATTTCCGCAAAGGTTCAGGTCATCCAAAATATGAATTTGATGGCAGGCGCCATGAGATTCTCTGCCATTTCGTCAAAGTAAGGTGCAATGTCTATTTCTAATATATTGTCTCATAATTATTTGCTTAATTTTTACCAATTGGTTCTGATCCCAGAAAAGATGTCTATCTGCAGTTGTTTGATGGGTTCCATTTTAAATTCCTTCCATCTCGCATTCTCCATTGCAGGAAAGAAAAAAGCTGTCTGTTCCCTTTGGTTTTTTCCAGTCATAATCTCTCAAGCTATTTCTGTACGTTTTATTTTCTACATAGTTGCATTTTAGTTCATTGCAAACGACAATCTGTGCACTCAAATTCGTATACCAACAATCTGTGTCCAAAGTGTCAACAACAGAATGCCACTTTTTAATCCCGGAGATCTATTAAAAAAAACTAATTAAAAGGAAAATACTCATTAATTATAATATGAATTAAAGTCAATAAACACAGAATAAGAAAAGCAAAGTTGGGACTTTCAATCGGTATAGAATTTCCAAGTGTGATGCAATAACACATTCAACTCAACACATATTAGAGCCTACGCCAACAAATTCTCTAACAAAAATATAAACAAAACTCTACGATGACGACGTAACAATTGCTTTTGGCAAAAAGATTTTCATACATATCTTTCTGTGACTGAACTGTCACAGGAACTTTAATGGAATGGTGAAAACTTCCTATGGAAACATGTCAAAAACTTGTGAACAGTATGCCCAACAGAATAGAGGCTGTGATAGCAGCAAAAGGTAAGTGAACTAGATATTAACACACGCAGTTTTCTGAGGATTTCCATTAAATTGGTGATGTCCTATGACTTTGTCAAGGTAGTGTACCTGTTAATACTCTCAAAAGATTAAATAAAGAAAATTCAAGGAGAAAGAAAATAAGAAGGAAGCTTTCTGGGTCCTGGACATGAAATTGAGGGAAGGAGAAGAGGCTGTTCAAGGAAAAATGTGAGGATCTCATTGAGGAGGATTTCAGGTCTAAAAGGCTAAGGAATGGTTGGGCAAAGGATGGAGACAAATGGAGGAAAACTCATCCAAAATTGCACCCCTACCTAATGTGAAAAGCTTGGACAGAAGATGGACAACATTTGTTTTTAAATAAAATTGCTATCTCTTAAAAACTTATTCCTTTCTTGCAAGGCATTATAATGAGAAATCTGCATAAATTCATCGAGTCGTAGAAGTCATATAAAAATTTATAAATATTTAATATAAACTTGGCTTTGACAAGTAGGCATAATTGTGTGAATCATCCAGACATTTTTTGTTACATATGTGGCGAGTATACTTTATAAGAAAATAGAAAACCCATCTCTAAATTTGTGAAAATGGCATATCTAGCATATTTTAGCACCCCGTTGGGGCATCAGGTTACGTCTTGGGCTACACATTTCATATGTAAAACATGCATTGAACATTTGCTGGCAAGAGGATGTGTCTAAAGTTTGTATAATTGTTTGGAGGGAAACAAAAAACCATCACCATGACTGTCATTTTTGTCTTGTAAACATCAATGCATCAATCGTCATAATTGATACAAGTGGATATATCCTGATCTGGATTAAGCTTCTACCATATTCTAAAGAAATATTGGTTCCCAGAGGATGTTATAGAAAAATTGGCAAAGTTGACTTTTAGTTACAGCGAGCACAGTGTGCATTGCAGTGCAGCATCCGTCAGAGACACCCAAATGAACAACCCATTCATAGCAACCGTTTCGTATCTGCCCTGCAGTGAAGCATCACTCAAAAACGCCGCTCTTGACCTATTTCGCAGCATTTTACTCAAAAATTACTAATTACTATTAGAAATTAATAAAGTTTATTTATAATTCGTAGATATTTAACAATAATCAATTAATGTTATTGAAACGCTTAGTATAAGAATTTACAAAATTATTACTAATTAATAAGCGATTTAAACATTTGATATATTACAAAATATTACTAAATTGCCAAAAAAAAAGTTGAGTGGGTTTTGTATCACAAAGAAATCAATGATTTTATTTGCGTAAAGTGGCGGTCCTTTAAAATCACACAAAAGAATTCCGTGTTTCATGTTTGTAAGATTACTAACAATTAAAAGGTTATTTATTTATTTGGTATTAAACGTATGAAATTATACGAATAAGAAATGAGTAAAGAGCGTTTTAATTATTGGTAATTTTATAAATGCGTAAACACGGAGTTTCTTTGTGTGATTATGATTTTATTCCCATAAACAGCCGGCACTTTATGCAAATAAATACTAAAAACAAATAAACCATCTCATATAAATAAAAATAATGTAACAACATCGGGAATAAGACCCCCGGAAATTAAACCGGGGGGTAGAGTTGAGTTAAGTCCCGAGTTGTCCCCCACAGGCAAGAGCCCAAAACGGGGTTGATGTGAAAACATGTAAAAAGAACTAAAGTAGAGAAACACAAAAAGACAAAGCAAAAAAACAAGATTAAGATATGGTTCAAAGGTTAAAATAGAGGAGAAAGCTGCTATAGTCAACAAAAAATGTCAATTAACTTATGATTACTACTATACGAATGAATTAATTTAAAAGCTGGGTCAACAGTAAAAACTTTTGTCCGCAATTTACCAAGAAACACAGAGTTTTAAAAGTGTGGATGGATTTAAAATAAGAATGCGCTCTCAAAAACAAAGTTATAACTTTCTTGTAGCAATGTATAAAAGAAAGGTATACAATTAAAAATTTAGTCATTTTTATAAAATAAAAAGATTACTTAAAATTGGTACTAAAGAATTAAAATTTTCTAGAGAATTATACATATCTACGAAACTTATTTAATAATAATAATTTATAAAGAATTACATTAAAACTCGTTTATCATTAATTGGAGGGAAATTATTGATTTTTTTAACTTAATTAATTAATTTATTTAATTAATTTATTTGTAATTTTGCAAGCAACAGGCGATTGAAGCACAATAACAGCTTACAAGAATAATAATTCAATATAAAAAAGAATGAATATAAGAATATTAAATATAAAAAGGAAAATGATCATAAGATAACGTAATATTTCAAAACCATTTTTAACATGATTATAACAAACCATCTCCATTAATTCAAATTGAAATAAATTTAATATTTGAATAAACCCAATATCAAAAAATAAACTAAAAAAAATCTACAAGACAAAAACAACTTTAACAATTTAGCCTTAAAGGAGCACTCATCATTTCGGCAAAAAAAAAATAATTTTTGAATCAAATCTTATTTATATAAGTATAGCAATGCCAAATATGGATTAAAATTAATTTTATGCAGAATAATGAGCATTTTCATAATGTATTTTAGACTATATTTTGCTCCTTCTGAGCTTAAATGAAAATGCAAGAAAGCTCGAATAATGCTTTTAAATGTTTATATTATCTCTCTGATTATTTATCTTAGCTAAACAGTTTTAAAGGTTAAAAGCATATAAAAAGTAGGTTAATTTTACATGGACACTTGAGGAGGCACCAACATCATCTGCCATTTTGAAGGATGGGGTTGAAGAAAAAAAATGTTTTTAACTTTATTTTACTATCGACTGAGGACTTTACTTGTTTAATAACTATCGGTACATTAGATGCAGCTTTAAGGGCTACAATTACATTAGAAAATTAAAAAGTTACCTCCCCTCCCCAATAACAAGGAATGTAACTTAAAATTGAATTCACCATATGGAAAGTATTTTGGATTAGGAAGTAAAATAATTGTAAGAACATTTTATACTTTTTAAAGATCTTTGCAAGGTTTTAGCCGATTCTGCCAAAGCATTATTTTAAAATGTTAACACGTTACATTCCTTGTTATTGGGGAGGGGAGGTACTCTATAAATTTTCTATGTAATTTTAAATTGTTAAAGTTGCTTTTGTCTTGTTGATTTTTTAGTTTATTTTTGATATTGAGATTATTCAAATTGAGTTTATTAAAAAAAAATCCATTCTAGGTGATATACTTGATTTACCGAAAAAAATTTTTTAAAGGCTCACAATGGATGGACCTCTCCAAGGATGCCTTCTAGTCTAAATAATTTTTTACTCACGCAATCTTACCGTACTTTAGATGTACACTTGATGTTGCTGCAATTTCCTTTCTTCTTTCAATGTTTTGAAGCAAAAAGGCCATTCATCACTTTGTGTAGTCTAGCAGTCGCCGATTCTTCTATTTACTTGCTTACCATTTGCTCAATACAGCATGGTGATTAAGGAGTGCTTCCTCTATCGTCTTTCACCCTTTCTCAATAGTCTGATAACTCATGTCCAGTTACTGATCATTTTAAAAGATTTCAAGAAATTGTTATGTCCTAAGAATTCTCTTTTCTAAGAAAAGCCTGAATAACAGGAATTCTATGCATTGAATTCTATATTGCACCAACTTTGCCTTGCATTGTTGATGATGGTCATGATGATGGTCATGAGACATATATTGTTGATCCTTGTATATTATTGGTGCATTGCGTGTTGACACCATTGTTGATACCTATTGTTGCACAAACTTTTATTTGCATTGTTGGTCATGAGATATATATTGTTGGTCCGTGCAGCGTGTTTGTGAATTGCTTGTTGATACCATTGTTGATACTTATTGTTGCAAAAACTTTGTCTTGCATTGTTGGTCATGAAATATTTCTCATTAATATGCCCTGCCATAACCATGAATATCAATAATTATTATTTTTTCGAAATCTGAGGTAGACAGTGACCTTCCTCATGCTTTGACGGTCATGAATGCGAAATTTTATCAAGATCGGAATAAAACTGTAGATTTGTATAAAAAGCAAACAAATAAACCCACAAACCCACAAACAAACACCCATAAATATATATATATATATAGATAGATAGATAGATAGATTTTAGGTAATATCTCATAACTTTTATATCATTTAGTTTTTAATTAGGTAAATATTGATCCTGCATGGAAACCATTTCCAAACTGGGGGGTTTGATGCGGCGCCAAAACATCCCATTCCGTATTTTTTAATAATTATTAGATCATTTTTATCGAGTTATCCGAAACTTTATTGAAGTTTTCCCTTATAATGTTTACTGTGGGGTGGGGGTTGAAATGTTTCCTAAAATAATTTTACTGTATAAATGTTTTTAAAATCTGGTTATTGTTCTTATTAGGGGAGGTATTCGTACATTTGGAATAATTTTATGTTCTGCCACATGTCTTATGCCAGAAATATAAAACTAAATTCTGATAATGGATAGGTCATAGCATAGCCACCGCATATGTATACAGTTTCAAAGATCCCCAAGTATCCAATTTATTAAAGAAAAGCTGATGGATGAGTGGTCTGAGGGGTTTTATTTCAACACGATGCCTCAGATGTTAAAATGTTAAAAAATATAGATGTTAAATGTTTAAATAAATAATAAATGAAATTAGTAAATAAAAAGAAAATTCCAGTCTGGGATCGCGACGCTCTGTCAGACTGAGCAATTAAGTCGTTGTTGACTGTAATGTAGGCTCGTGGCTTAATTTTTCATTTATCATTTAAATTTAATATCATATTCATCCGGATGCACGACAATAATGAAAATATGTAGTTTAAATTTTATGGCCAACGCCATCATCAATTAATTAATTCGGTAAATTAATATTGGAAAATAAATTTTTAAAAAAAACCCTCCTCCAAATACAAAAAAAACTCTAGTAAATTCTGATAAAAAACCCAGATATTTTTAAATAATGGATGTCTCCCGGTGGATACGATGCAGTAGAAAACGCGACTCTTCGGAAAATGCAACCGTTTTCCACTGATCTAGGGTCCATTGTTTGTTTGAAATCAGATAAAAATTAAGGTTTATTTGAGGGATATGCCCTCGTTTGTGCTTTTACTCTAGAAGTTTTGAACGGTGGGGTTTCTGCTGCGAAATGGGTCAAGAGCGGCGTCTTTGAGTGATGCTTCACTGCAGGGCAGATACGAAACAGTTGCTATGAATGAGTAGATCATTTGGGTGTCTCTGAGAGATGCTGCACTGCAATGCAC
This sequence comes from Rhysida immarginata, assembly GCA_023313115.1. Lineage (NCBI taxonomy): Eukaryota > Metazoa > Arthropoda > Chilopoda > Scolopendromorpha > Scolopendridae > Rhysida > Rhysida immarginata. The sequence continues at coordinate 273,718 of JAHWFO010117157.1, forward strand.
ACTGTGCTCGCTGTAACTAAAGGTCAACTTTGCCGAAAAATTAATGTATGACAAAGCACAACATACTACAACTGAAGAAAAGCACCAGTAATTTTGAAGTAGTTTCAACAATCCCAACATTTCAGTCAACAAGAACAAATATACAGTACTGATTTCAAAAACTAAATGTGATACATCAAATCAAATAGCGTTTTTGAATTTAGCGTGCCAAAATTACTTAGAAATGCTTATAAAACCGCAGGTACCGAAATGTGTGTTGGCAATGTTATACAAGGTGATCAGAAAGTCTCTTTCTGATACAGAAATTTAATAAAACAACAAATATGTCAGATAGGTATCTACAGTTACTATGTTCTTCATCTCAGAACGTTTTTTCATATCCTTAATAAACCTCAACATCTGCCCCTATCGTTGCTCGGAGAACATCTAGACGATATTCAGTTTCCTGCCAAATATTCGCCACCATGTCTTCTGACCAACTGACAACAACCTCTTGTCCACAAAAGAATTTTATTAAGCATATACGTATTTCGAACTCATTGAGTTCATTATTCAATGTCGATACAGAGTTTGGTTGAATTACAGAGAATATATGTAAGGACCGGAGTGGCCATTATCCAATAAAAAGGTACAAACTCGTGCGTACAACAATTTAAAAAGAATTGGGCCAATATTGATAATGGTTTAGACAGGAATAGTCTAGCCACTTTAGCGTCTCTCAAAAACAAAGACTGCTTTTTCTTATAAGCAGATAAAGGGAATTCTATTGTTATCCTACATAAACAGGATTACTTCACGAATGTGACTAAATTGATAAACGAAGGTCCTTACACCAAGGTTACGAGAAACCCCCTACCTAAGCTGGTTAGAACAGTTAAAGCGACTATGGCCGACTGCAAAAACTTCTTACCTCCTAATATTGCCAAATGATTATCGGTTACTAATCCGATAATACCTAAACTATGTGCGCTACCCAAAACCCACAAACCAGGGAACCAGTTCAGGCCTATTGTTTCCAATATTTCAGCCCCAACATATGAACTAGGCAAATACTTAGCGCGATTTCTAGCCAAACTGGATATCGACAAATTAGACTTCTCAGTCAAGAATAGTGCACAATTGGTGAAAAAACTAAAAGGGACTAAGTTAACGGAAAATTGCGTATTAGTATCGTTCGATGTAACTTCTCTATTCCCAAACCTCCCGATGCAAGACATTCTAGATTTCTTGAACTGCGTTTTGGTAGACAACAAAGTGAATAAGGACGTGATCAACGAAGTCGTCACTCTTTGTAGGATGTGCATTAATAACAACTTTCTTCAGTTCAATGGAGAGGTTTACCGTATGTCAGCAGGAACCCCCATGGGAAGCTGCCTTAGCCCCATACTAGCCGAAATCTTTATGAGGAAGTTTGAAACCAAGCTTGCTTCCTCCGGACAATACTTCTCAAAGATTTGGTACCGTTACGTCGATAATGTGTTCGCTGTCATCGATACCAACGAGATAGAGGTACAAACCTTCCTCGAGCACATCAACAGCTTCTACCCATCAGTACAGTTCACTGTGGAAATGGAGGAGAATTGCTCTATACCCTTTCTTGACCTTAGAATCATACGAAATAACAACAAGCTCGAATATGACATTTATCGAAAACCTACCCATACTAATGTGTACATTCACCATGATTCAAATCACTGCTGGAGCCAGAAGCTAGCAGCGTTCATTTTTATGGTGGACAGAGCTTTAAACATCCCTCTATCCAAGATTTTATTTGCGAAAGAAGTAAAACACATACGGACTACAGCGCAAAACAACGGACACGACACCAAACTCGTACACGATTTGGTACGCAGAAGGAGATTCGTAAAGCTGGTTAGAGAATCGACCACCCTCAACAACACCAGGACACCCAAGTTTAGGGTATCAATTCCATATAACAAGACCCTCACGGCAGGATTACACCCGATCTTCAAAGAAGCGGATATAGACCTCGCGTACAAAAACTCCAATGTCCTGAGGAATCTTTTGGGGAACCCTAAAGACCAAACACCTCCTCTATCACAATCTAGAATATACGAAATCGCCTGCAGTGTATGCCAGAAAGTTTACCGAGGGGCAACTTGCAGGAAGGTCCGGACTAGATTCAAAGAGCATAATGCCCACGCCAGGTTCGGCCGCTCGAATAGATCAGCCGTGGCCAAGCATATGCTTGACACCGGACACGACATACTTCTACAAGACTGCCGTTTGTTGAGACAGGTCAGAAACAAGAACGCTTTAGACGCCTATGAGATGTTGGAGATTTCCAAGAAGGACCCCGACCTGTTACTAAACGGAGACGCAGGCCCGATAGGAGATTCGACACTTATCAAATTGCTTAAAGAGTCTAGTTAATTTTCTATATTTCTTAATTTTGTATCATTGTTTGTCTTTTACTTTCTTTGATTTTATTCATTGTAATTTTAATAATCGATATTCGGTATCGATTGTAACGATTGGTCGCGACCAGGAGGAAGTATCTCTACTAGGTCCGTGCTTCTGATGTTAAGAGATTGTTTTTCCCCCATTGGTCTTTTTTATTTTGTAATTTACATTTGTACCTTTTTATTGGATAATGGCTTATCCGGCCCTTATATACAGGGTGTTTCAAAATTATGTACAATAAATTTAGTGACATATTCTTCAGGTCAAAAGAAGACGAAAATGTTCTATAGCACTTTGTCTGGAAATGATTTGTTTGCGAGTAATCCAATATCATACAGTAGGGAAGCACGGTAGTTAGCGGACGATATTTTAGCCGTTCCAGCGTTTCGACCCAACACTAGGTTGAGTGGTTTGTTCCATTTAAACCTACTTTAGGGTTGTTCCATTAGTTGTGTACGGTTGTTTCCATTACTGTAGTTTCACTACTGTACATCCACTAGGAATATCAACTTCAGAACGTTTGCGTGCTTTGACATACGCATTACGATTTACGTAAAAAAAAAAAGTCATGTACACATATTCCAGTGCAGAATACACTGACATGCACCTAATGTATGGTCTTGCGGACGGAAATGCTGTGGAAGCAAGAAGACTCTACCAAGAATGCTTTCCGAATAGACGTTTGCCAAATAACCGAACATTTGTATCTGTCGACAGACATTTGAGGGAGCGTGGTTCCTTTGGCCGTCAAACAGGACAAGAGCGGCCTGTAGCACATTCTCCGGATGAGGAGGATGTGATAATTGACATCATACATGATGAACCACAGACAAGCACCTGTCGTATTTCTTCCATGGTACACATTCCGCACTCATCTGTTTGGCGCATTCTTCACCGTCAGCTTTTGCATCCATACCACCTGCAACTTGTTCAGGCACTGAACCCAACGGACTATCCACACCGACAACGATTTTGCCAATGGTGCAGACCCTAGTTGTCTCAGCCAGATACTTTTCACGGACGAAGCAATCTTCACCCGGACAGGAATCGTAAATTCTCACATTCTCCGTGAACATTTGGTGTGGAATTGTCGGAAATAACTTAATTGGCCCTTATGTGTTGCCGCCACGATTGACTGGGCGAACGTATCTTTTGTTTCTGCAGAATGCATTGCCAGAATTACTGGAAGATGTTCCTCTTTTGATAAGATCCAACATGTGCTCCATTTCAGATACTTCAGATACCTCATTCATCCAGCACATTTCAGCCATGTTGTGCGAGCACACCTTAATGCTGCATACACGAATCGGTGGATAGGTCGAGGTGGACCGGTAGCCTGGCCTGCAAGATCACCCGACCTTATCCCTTGGACTTTTTTCTGTGGGGTCATGTGTAAACGATCGTCTACAGCACAGAAGTTCCTAACATTATGGATCTGCGACAATGAATTGAAAATGCATGCCAAACCGTTCGTAATGCTGGCGACGAACTCTTCCATGACATCAGACGGTCGTTCATGCAACGAGTCGAAGCGTGTGTGCGAGCTGGTGGCGGGCACTTTGAACAATTCCTGTAATTTGGAGCCACGGGTTTAGTTGGCTGTATCGCGTAAATAAATCGTTTCCAGACAAAGTGCTATAGAACATTTTCGTCTTCTTTTGACCTGAAGAATATGTCACTAAATTTATTGTACATAATTTTGAAACACCCTATATATTCTCTGTAATTCAACCAAACTCTGTATCGGCATTGAATAATGAACTCAATGAGTTCGAAATACGTATATGCTTAATAAAATTCTTTTGTGGACAAGAGGTTGTTGTCAGTTGGTCATGTCGTTATCCACAGTCCTTTCCAGTTTCTCACCATGTCTTTTGCTACTGATTTATTGCATCTGTTATAATTGCCCATAATGTGTATATATCAATGACCAACTGATGACCAATATAGAAAAGGCTATATCTGTAACATATCCTCATTGGGAAAAGTCTAACGATGTGATGTCGGAGACCATGGGAGGCCATGTTGTAGTCCTTCCCTTCCAAACCATCATTTGGGAAACATTGAATTCAGGAATGCACATATTGATCATCCAATGTGGCAGCATCCTGTTGGAAAATTACCCGTGGTACCCTTCTAATTGAGTTGTTACATAGCTCTCCAACATGTCTATTTCAATGCCCAATGTTAGTGCCACCTACAGTGCTTTGGCTTCTGATGTACCATTAAAGAGACTTTCTGAGATGAATAACTTGAAACCAAAAACTATGTTTCTTTATCATGGAGAGACTTTTTGATCACCCTGTATAACTCTGGTTCATCTGTTATCGATAGACTTGATTTTTGAGCAAGACAGATTGATAATTTTTTTTATTTTTTATTTTTATTTTTTTTTCAAAGTTGTAACCACTTTTTATTATTATTATTTATTTATTAATTGGATCCAATACGTCCATCCAGGGCCTGTATGGCCAGAGGCCGACGAGTTGGGTCCCTGGATGGACCTGGATTCACGGCTGCTGTATGATGGTCACAGCAGCCGGGGGGGTAAAGATTGGCTATCAATCGTATTTATTTATTTTTATCGTATTTATTTAATACTGATCGTTATTTTCAGGTTTATTTTCCACAAACCACTGATAATTCTCATAAAACTTATTTTCTAATATTAATGGTCTAAGTGAAAAAGGGTTGTATTATTCATCTTTGTAACTATAGAAAAAATACATTCTGATAATCATTATTACACATAGTAAATGACTCTGATGGAAAGAATAGCATATTACAAGCTATTCTAGAATAAATATAAGTCTTGTTTCCTTGTTGTCGATAAGTTGAATTACAGGAAGCAGTTGTTAAATAGTTTGTCCTCATCTTCCTGTTAGAGCTTCAGGAAGTTTAGGTTGACAGATCATATTTTAGTTTATGATGTTTTAATTTACATAAATATAATATATCAGTTAGTATTTATGAGAAATGTTACTCTAATATGTTTAGTATTTTCTTGGAAGTTATGACTTTAATGTATGATGACTAGAAAAGAGCATTTTTAACATTGAAAATAAACATATTAAAATAATTTGTTATTTGCTATTAAAGTACAGTATCCATTAATGTTATTTTTAATTGAGGTTCAAATTCATTTGAGAAGTTCTTTTGAATTTTCAGAAGAATTTTTGCTATTCAGCAAATGAAGAAGTGCTTTATTATTAGATAAATAATTAGTGCTTCTCATTTTTTTTTTTTGGTAGATATCAGTAGATGACCTTTATTTATAATAGTTTCTGACACAATTGAGCTGTTTATTGATGACATGTTTTTATTCATTTTAAAATAAAAATTTAATTATAAATTTAATTACTTTAAATTGAGAATGTCTGCTATTTCGATGCATACATTTGAAATACTTTTGAATGTGTTATTTCTTAATTTTTTGAGTCAACAATTAATGCACTATCTAACCCCGGGTTAATGGAGAAGGAAAGAACATTATGTTCTTTTCGAAATGGTGCCAACAATTCACAAGCACAAGTGCAAATCACAGAAGTAGAGGGAGGGGAAATAAAACTCCTATATTCAAATTTATTCTTAAACTGCATAATTTAGGCGAACAGGAATCGCATGACCTCCTGACATGGTTTCGGCCACACATGAAACTGACGTCGATTCTAAAAATATCACGGAACCTATACTCTTGTCCTTAACAATGCGAGCAATAAATTTTAATAAAGCACAAAAATGGAATTCTTAAAAAAATTAAGTGGGTGGAAAAATATTCTCAACATCTAAGAAAATGTGGAATCCCTCCCTCTCCCTCTGCCAAAATTAATATAAGAGGCTATGTACATACTTACTTTTCAAACCCACTTAACCATTAGGGTCGCAAAGCATCCCTATGGAGGATTTTCTGTCATCAGGCATATGTTCTCTTAGGTAATATCCTAACGACTCCTACCTAGAGGATGTAGTCTAGCCACTTGGTGCTAAGCCAACCCCTTTGGTCTCTTACCCACCAGCTTGGAAAGTAGCAACAGGCTAGGAAGACCAGTTTGCGGCATCCATATCACATGCCCATACGTATGCAACTGAGACCACTCAATGCGGAGGAATAGCAGCTGAACACCTGAGGACTACCTTATTGTGTAGCTGTGCATTCTCCTGCTCTCACAAACGAACACGATAGCACATGCTTTTGGAAACATGTTGCATCACTGTTAATGCGGAATGTTATTGCAAGACTTTCGAACAATTTGTAGAGCACTTAAATGATATTGAATGTTATTACAGGACAAGGCTAGTATTCACACAGGCTGAATCTCAGTGGAACGAATGAAATCTGTGCCATTCAGGAGGACATGCATCAACGTGCTTCCAAGAATGTGCCATCGCGTTCATTTGTGCAAGCCGGAAAATGGGGGCCACTTTGAACATTTACTGTAGGCTCAATTAGTGTCGCATTGACTATCCACTGCAAATTTGACATCGGTATGTTTAATGCTTTTCACTCTTATGGGTGAACTGACTTTTGGATCACTCTGTTGTAGGATAACAACTGCCACACATGTCAAAAATCTTATTTCAGGCACATGCACCTGTGATCACATTATTTTGATCATTACCCAAAACTCATGACCAAAGGTGAGAATGGGGACTAAGATAGATCGTTTCTTAGCTTATGTTTTGTTATCATACAGATGGCATCTGACACAGCTTGCTGCACCGATCTGAGCATCCAATTCTCTGTCCTGCTGCCCATCTCTTGTAAATGCAGTCCCGAGCTACTTGAACTTCTTCACCTGACTCGGAGAATGCACTGAGCAGACTGTCTTATCCATACGGATATTCAGCCAAGCCTCTACACACATAGCACATGTTGAAGATCAGTGCAAGAAGACATAAGGAGGATAAGATTGTCAGCAGAGAGCAACCTCTTCATCAAGCAGTTACCCACTTTAATATGCTCATCTCCTCGGCTGCCCTTACAAGAATTTTTTTTTTTTGAGGCCAGTTAATCACTATGGTTAGCTTAATCAGGCACTTTCTATTCGTATTGCATCCAAGGGACATCACTGTTACCAAGTGAAATGATGGTTAGTGAAAGTATGATAAATTCCATGATCATGGAGCAGAACGTTCGATATGTGCTTGTACATCTGGTGGTTACGTTTAGCCTATCTTAAGTCTGAAAAATTTTCCCCCAAATCTTATATAAGAGTTTTGATTTCTTTATCAGACCACTCACTGCTGTGCTTTTTGCTTAGCTGCCATGATTTGTTTTCTTTTTTCTCCTGAAAACGCGGTTTGGTAACTGAAGCAAACCATGATCAAGTTACTTAACTGTGAGCAAACAGTCTAACAAGTAATGGCATTTCTAATTGGATTCTTAGCTACGCTTGGAAAGAAATAAAAGTACAGTTCTTCTCAAATGCCCTTGTCACGCCTTTTATGTTACTGTTTATAAGAAATATGTTGATTTTCTCTGGTCCCTGTCCTGTGTATAATATTCCTATATTAAATTGGTCATTTATTACAAACTTTTCTTTGTATTTTCTTTTTATTAACCAAAATCCGGATAATGCAAAAAAAAAAAAAAAAAAAAAAAATGAAGAAATTCATTCCAAGAAAGTTACATTATTTGATATTCTTATTGTGAAAAGAAAAAAAAAATTGTTTGGTTCTTATGCTGCAAATCCTGATTAGTTCTTAGTGTAAATGAACAACGAGGTATGTCAAATTAGACACCTGTGAATTCTATTGGCTCCCAGTGTTAATTAACAAGAAAGCACATCAGATGCAAGAATGTGAATTCTGGAAATGAAATTGAAGATGATGAATCTGAAGATGGAGAAACAAGACAGAAAAATCTGTACCATCTAACAATCGTATATGTTGTCAATTTTAGAGGAGATTAAGTCGTACATCCTGTACGGCAATGAAGTTCCACCAGATATTTTCTATTTGTATAGTTCTGTACTCTGGTTAATTTAATTAATTTACCCTATTTTATTTCTTTCATATACAGTGCTCCCTCTGCATAACGGCACTCTACATAACTGCAAATTTATAATGGCAACTCCATCTAATGAAGTTTTTTTTCCGGAAAATAAAAACTGCAGACATGAATGAGTGCCATTATGCAGAGGGAGCACTGTATTTAAATTTAATAAATTTAAAAAAAAATAATAATTTCCTATATTCTAATGACTTTCACTGCTGAAAGAAAATGAAGTGAGCCAATTTCACCCTGACACCATGCACAATGAGTGCATTTTGAATAATGCCTAGTTCATCTCTATTCTCATAACATACACATAAACATGAATTTTTTTCTATAAATTTTTCTCATGAAGTAAATATTTATCAATTTAATAGTCAGTTCCCTTTAATTTTATTTTTTGAGATATTTTGAATTACACAGACACCCCATAAAATTGCAAGTATCCAAATAATGAGTTTGGCTAACTGAGTGCTGGTCACGTTCCGTGAAATATCCATTCACTCTTGTCGAATTATGCCTTGTGGACTCGAACATGGACTCATCATAGGATATAGGGAGCTGGCTCTAACTGGGAAGCCTAAACTTAAGCTCCTGCCCTTGTAACTGTGTGTATTTTGAGTGTGCTGAGAATTTTGTGTTTTTCTGCTGTTTCGGGTGTGGTGTAAATTAATTGGTTTTTTTTTTGTTTTTTTTTTTTTTTTTGTCTGTTTTGGAGTAAATGTTATGGGCGTGGTTGTGGCGTGAGGGTGGTTATTCGTGGTCGTATGGAAGAGTTTATTTGCGATCGTGTGGAAATGGGTGTGTTATGTAATTTTAAAACCGTTTGTTTTTTTGTTTTTTTTGGTTAAGAAATTTTATTGTCAGATTGTTTGGCAATTATTTTCTTTTTAATCCTAAGGAGGCTGCAACAATAGCTTGTATGATCTTGACTGAGCATTGTTGTTGCAGTTTTTCTAGGTATTTGTTGCTTGTTGTTGTTGTCGTGCAGGCAAGCGGCAAAAGAGAATATCGTTCTACCCGTCTCATTTGAAAACTGTCGTTGTACATGTGAATGCGTTTATTAGTGCTGTCATGAATAGGACATGCGTTAAGCAACTGATGTTTTTTAAGCATTCCATAGATAGTTTTTCCGTGTGAGTGGCTCGAAAGCCCGACGCAACTTTGTGCTGATTTTGTTGTTTCTTTTGCATTTGTTATGCTAAAAGTTTGTTAGTCTATGCTCGCAAACGTTCTCCAATGCTTCCCGGCCAACTGCCTGGAGTCTTGTAAAGCGAAGCTGAGCACATGAGGCTGTTTGTAGAGCCTCCTCATATAGAATACATCGGAACAGTCGTTGCTGTTTATACATAATCAGTCCATTTACGGAGGTCTGACAATTGAAGTGTGTGCTAATTGGGACCCGTGGAGGCAAATAGGAGAGAAAGTTGTGGCGTCAAAGTGCCGACATTGGAGTGTCAGGTGTTGCAATGATACCTAATTTCCCAAGCCTGCAGTGCTGCATGGTCGCAAAACACTGAGGTGGGAACACAGCAAAGGAGAACGTGACGCCTTCCTGTGGTTTTCCCCTGGCCTATTCGGTCCACTGTCTATGAGGTTTAGCCAAGTGGTGGTATTTGTCTTCCCTACAATTGTGTGTCTTTTGGCTGATTGTGCTTATATATCTGCCTGCCTACAACAGCTCATGTGCCAGTGTATGCATTTAAACGAGCATCGGAATGAACCATTGAGTTGTTTTTACAGTTTAATGGGTGTTTTAAAGGTTAATTTAGAAATCAATTGTTTTAAGGTTGAAGTTAGTTGATTATTTTATCTTGGGGCCCCAGGTTACTTTTGCTGATTATATGTATATTTACTTGTTTGCAAAGAATTAAAGCAAATATTCTCACAAAATTCACGTCTGCTCCTTGTTCTCGTAACACCTCCCCGCATGGGTGTGAATTTTCATTGTGGGTACCTTTTGGCACCCCTCCCCCCACCCACGTGTCCAGGGCACACCAACATGGACTCATCATAGGATGCCATTTGTGTAATTTTTTGCTACGAGGCACATCCTAACTGGATATCCCAAAATCAACTGTAGCGTATGTTATTAAGCAATAGAAGCAAGACACTATATCAATAGTAAAAAGAACTTCCTGGACGACTGCAGAAACTGACAGAGCATGACCGAAGATGCTTGGTATAACATGTCAAAAAGTCTCACACTCCTCTGCCACTTCGATTGCTGAAAAAGTTGGAAATGCATCTAGGAATGCTGTTAGTAAAAAAACTATCTGCAGAAGGTTACACACAATCTGTTATCATGGTAGAGCAGCTGTACACACGCCGTTGATTACAAATGTTATTGTGAGGTGTCATTTTGCCAGGTGTGTCTGCCGTCGTTCCTGGACCATTGAAGAATGGAAAACTGTTCTTTGGAATAAGGCGTCATGGTATTCATTTTTCCTGTGTGATGGACGTGTTTGGGTGTGGTGACAACACTGAGAACAATTTCTTCCAGACTGTGTTGTTCCAACGGTGAAGTTCGGTAAAGGGTCCATCATGATGTGGAATCCCAGGTTGTTTTTCCTGGTTAGGACTCTGCCCATTGGTTCTTGTTCTTGGTAGTATAATCCTGACGTGTACTTCGACATTCTGAATAATTCGGCTCGGCAGTGCTACAGACGGTTGTTTGTTTCAACAGGATCGAGCTCCATGTCTTACTGCAAAGCATGTGCAGGACTGGTTTCGTGAAAAGGAGGTGAATTTGCTTGACTGGCCTGCTTAGAGCCTCGATCTCATTCCGATCGAGCATTTATGGGATGAACTGGAGCAACTGGTACGAAAACACAAACTATGTCCATCTTCACAATAATCTCTTCTAACAACCTTGTTAGAAGAATTCTGCCCAGACTTAAGCCTGGTTCCCACATGTGTAAAAACAAGGGCAGAAACCACAAAGCAGAAAAATTTTATGTTGTCACTTCCTGGTTTCGTCTCTTCTGCCCTACAGAAAATTTCTGCCTTTTGGAGTTGAGTTCAACTTTTATGTTAGAAGCAGGGCAGAAGCTGGTTATGTGGCCAAAAGAAAACTATCCAGGGTTCTCCCCATGCCCTTTTTAATGGGCGCGCCGCCCGGCTGATTTTGGCGAACGCCCGGCTGAATACACGAAAAACTGCACAACATTGCTTAATATTTTATTTGTTTTTAATTTTTGCCTGCCCGGTTATTTTAGCTTACCACCCACGTGATAAGATTTTCTGGGGAGAACACTGCTATCTATGCAGTGGTGTCACAGTGACATTCTCTCTACCACACAAAATAAAAATGTCAGGCACTCTGCTCACAAAAATGAACAGCCCGAGAAAGAAAATTGATGTGGCAGCACTAATAGTAGAGGTGTGAAATATATATCTATTAATACAATTGAATTAATCAAATTAAATTGAATAAACAACAATTAAATACAAAAATCCGATATGATGATTGATGAGAATGAACGAACTGTGTACTGTCGAAGCCAGCCGTTTAGATATGTCGATGCTTTGGTGTAAAAATGTCAAATTACAACAAAGGATGGTGCTTGGGTAGCAGACTTCTTCTGTTTCATCCTTTTTAGTTTCTGCCATATTGGACATGTCCAGGAGTAGAAAGGAAAAAGGCAGAAAAAATATACCCTATTTTTTGCTCTTGTTTTTGCTTGTGGGTTGGTTCACTTGGGAAAAGTAACTTGTGGAAAGTATACCTCGACATGTTGCCTCTGTAATACATGCAAAAGGTGGGCCTACCTGTTACTAAATAAAATAATAAAACAATTTTTCTGAAAAACATGCAGTGATCAAGTACTTTTGTATACGTGGTGTATACCTACATAGACCATCACCATCAATTTGATGACATTTGAATCTCTGCATGACTCGTAAAAAAAACCCTCATAATTTAGAGGCAATAGAGGGGGCAACTATTAGTTATATAAAAAACATGAAATGATAAGCAGTTGATAATAGTATTATTCTATATATAATAATTTACATATAAAATGCTTTATCTTTTCAGGTGATATCTTAGGAGTGCTCCTTGATTTAGAGATGTTTGAAATCATATTTTATTTAAATGGGAAACCATTGCCACCAAACAATCAAGTTTTCCAAAATGCCAAGTTAGTTTATTTCTTCTCTATGTTATACAAGAGTATCTGGAAATTAGGTGAAATATTTTTAGTTACTTGTTTTTATGTCTTAACCCATATAATAGGGTATTATGGTGGAGACCCCCTTGTTATACAACTTACTATATTGCTGATCTGGTAAGGATCACTGTTTGCAACAGTAAATTGGTTTTATTAAGATGCATTTTAGTTTTACACTATCATCATTTATGATAGAAGTTTCTGATAATCTCAGTTTATAGAAACTTCATCACTATGTTTATGGGAATACTATAGAAGCCGTGATTACCTATAAAGGGCATGTCCATTTGTGACAGTTTCCTTTACAACCAATCCTGGGACAACCAGTACATGATATGGTGACAAGAAATGATAAGGGCATTGTCATACTCACTTGCAAAATCAGAACCAGTGTTAGTGCACATGTCCTCATTAGGAACACATGCTCTCATTGTGGTATTTTGATGCTCGATACTGTCTTCCAATCATTCAATCAGGAACTACAAGGTATTGGTACTCATGTGGAAGTAATTAAAAATTTGTTATCTGCTCTAAGTTTTTCGCAAAGTATCTCACAAGCAAGAGAGGATGTAGCCAGTGATGCCAGTTTCGGTATAATAGTCCAAGAAGGTAATGCTTGTCGAATGCAGCACACATCTTTCTTTCACCAGAGCTAAAAACCTACTACACTATTAAACTGCCCCGAGAGTATGCAGTCATGTGTGAAAGGAGCCGTTGGCCGGCAAAGGAACTGGCATCGTCACCGGCTCTTATTTTGTCTTTCAGTGTGAAAATGCGCTAATAATGAGCTACTCAACCACCACAGAAGTGGAACTGTGAAAAAGTATGAAGATGTGACACTGCTGGTTGAATTATAAAGTAGTGGAAAAGTGGAGCTACCATAAATTCTCTTTTATAAAGCAAATCCACTTTTTGGCCCAAAAATCCAGTAAAATCCTGGGACGGCCAGTAAATGATGTGACTGGTCGTCCTCTTGTATAATGCGATCCCCATTTTTGACTGTCGCGAGAAATAAAATATGCAAAAATATACAGAAAGAAAACCTCTTTATTTTTTTAGATTTTTCTTTTAGCTTTTGGCAATGAGAAATTCAAAATAAAAAGTGAATTAATGTATTGCATATTGAACTGAACATTCTATATACTGTATAATTGATGTATATTATATGGTAATTTTGGTAGGACAAAATGCAACTGACCCCCCCCCCCCCCCTCAAATATCTCACAATTTTCTTGTGGCTCAGGTTCACTGGTTGCCAGCCTCTGGTCTATATGGTGTGCACATATTTATGGAGCTTGTTAGACATAATGCTACTAAAATTCCAAGGTCGCTACTGAAATGTATTTCTTGGTACTCATTTGATATTACACGTGAACCATTAATGTGGAACGGTAGAACTACAAAGGCTACATGCCTTTCAAAAAGTTGAATTTCAAATAAATCAGGAACTGAAAAATTGATGTTAGATCATGTCACTTACCATAGCCGGTAGGAATTTTTAGACATGGACAATGTTTAAAAAAATTGAATATTAAATAGACCAGGCACAAATAACTGATGTTTGATCACGTGATTTATTTTCGACTGGTCTCCATCAGTCGGACTTCTTAGACACACCCTTAATGATGTGCATTGTCTGCTTTATTACTGACACATTATTGAACAATTTTTATGATACTTCAAGTTGTTTCCAGTGTTGCTGTGTTTTATGAAGACATATTTTCTGTATACAAACAAATCAAAATGTACCAAAGTAGATGCTTCTGAGAGTTATAAACATTGTTCCTTCTATGACTAACAAGGGAACTACATGAACTTGTACCAGAGAACTTTGTTTTGCACAAGCATACCTTAGAAGTGATGGTAGTAGCGGAAGTAAGGACTAAATAAAACGTGGTGGCAAGCTGGAAGCAAAATCATTAACAACAGTTGCCAAAGAATTGCAGTTACAGCAGTGTTATTAAGCACAAAACCTTAATTTAGCTGTATAATTATTTGTCTTGAAATAATTAATAAGATGAGGTAAGTATCCATGAATACTATTTTCATTTAAAATTATACAAAACAGTGTTACATGACACCACACCAAAGCAATTGTTTATTTATTTATTTAATTAATTTAATTTATTTATTTATTTATTTATTTAATTAATTTAATTTATTTATTTATTTATTTATTTATTTAATTAATTTAATTTATTTATTTATTTATTTATTTATTTATTTATTTATGTTGCGCTATAACATAATTAAGCTCATTTTCTACATAAAGCTAAGCATACCTTATTTTAACGCTGTTCTATCTGGTGCAGTGTTTCATGAAGTGTGTGCAGAAGTGAAGATCCTTTCATTTGAAGTGAAAAAGTCTTAAACTAGTGTTAATTATATTTTATAGTCTTATTAAAAAAAACACAAACCCATAAATTTTATTAAACTCTGTCATAAAAAAATATGATTATGTTCATAAGTTCTGATTAATCTTGGGTTATCCATGTCTCTTTGTTGGAGATGGAGATGAAAATTAATTTTGATTATTTTCAATCTTGAAAATTTTAATGATAGTAAATTAACATAGAAGATTATTATGATTTTATTGAAAATGAATTGGAAATAAAGATAATGGATATGTATAGCAGATTCGAGAAATACCGTAAATTCGGTTTATAATACACATATTTGCAAAATAAAAGTTTAAAAAAATCATTATTGGGTATCATGCAAAATTGGATATAATAATCTGATAATAAAACCAGGGCGAATTTAAAATTTTAATGCACAGGATTTTAATTCATGTGTACAAAGCTTAACAACCAATCAGTTGCTTTCTTTCAGCGGCAATATTCCACATTTTCTTAGTAGCAATTCAAAATGGCCACCCAGTTGCACTGTTATTTAATGACTGTTTTTCCTGCTTGAAATCCATAATTAATGAGTTCAAAAAAGTAAGGCAATTTGCTTACTCATTAACTAGACCTTATACAGTAATAAATGTCGAATGTGAATGTGACTGGAAGTTTCAGGATGCTATTCTGCATTTTTACCAATGTTGGCTACTAATCGATCTTTTTAGATATTTTTTAAAGGTTTTTTTTTTTTAAAGATCTTTTTAAAAGATGCCGAGACGTTTCTTCCAAAGGGGTATATTTTGCATGACAAACAAAGAGTAAAAGAAAATATAGTGCGTCATAAACTTTATTGCTGGGTCCACGATGGGTGCCAATACACGATATGTTTTTAGGATATAATTTTTATTTTTGAGGAATTAACATAGCTTCATCCAGTGTATTAACTCACAAAATATTTATTAAGTACCTTTTAAACAAAAGAAGTTATTGAACTGTACATGTCGTACATTTGTCTCAAAAACAAAAAATTTGGGATTTTTTCCTCGCCATTTTGTGAAATCTTCTTTAGCATGAATTATTGCTTCACAACGCTTAGGCAAACTCAAAATTAAGTTATCACAATAATGTGCATCAAGTTTAGCCCATACATCTCTGATACATCGAATCAAGTCTGATTTCGTCCTGGGACATACTGGTAATTTTCTGACGCGAACTTTAATTATCGCCCACATATTCTCAATTGGGTTTAAATCTGGGGAGTTACCCGACCCCTCAATAATATGAATGTCTTTTTCTTGGATATATGCTTTACTTTTCTTAGACCTGTGAGCAGGTGTGCCATCATGTTGGTAAATAAAGTCAATCATCCAGAAAGAGAGAGTCAACACTTGGAATCAAATAACTTTCCAACAATTCACAATAAACATCGGAATTAACTTTTGAATTGATGATAGAAAGTTTTCCTACACATTTACTTCCAAAACATCCCCAAACATAACCTTGACTGGGTTCTTTGCTTGACGATTCACACAGGATGTTTGAGCTGCTTGGTTACGGGATCTCCACACTCTATTTCTGGTATTCAAAACTAGACAAAACATGGATTCGTCACTGAACAAAACTGTGCTCCACATTAACGTTGTCTAGTTCAAGTGGGGTTTTTTTTCCCCCATTCGAGAAGTTTTTTCTTCTGAGTCGATGTTAGAATCTGCTTTTTTGATGCGATGCATGATTTCATATCCATATCTGCTAGTCTTCTGTGTGTTATAGAATGTGTTGCTTATGGTTGCCGATAGTGCTGAGGCAACTCGTCTTATTGTAGCTCGTCTGTCACCCACCACAATGGCTTTTAACTTTCTCAAGTCCCGATTGTTGAGCACCTTTGGACGTCCATGTCGAGGTTTGACATAAACAGTTTTCGTTTCTCGCCATCTTTTTATAATTCTGCTGCTGGTAATTTTGTCTTCTGTTGACTTTCTTTGCATTTTCAACTTGTTTAAGTCCTTTTGAATGCCAAAAACTTATTTCATTTTTGTCCTTTTCAGAAACTTGTGTCTTTCCCATGTTTTAGACATTTGCTATTATTTGCGGCCATCTGAAAATTTCCCCACCATTCCCTATTTTTTAATTTTGGTTTCACCCGATTTTGCATGAAATTTTATTGTTTTTTAAATTATAAATTTTTCCTGACCATTTAAATGAAAATATCCCAAACTTTTGAAAGAAATTCTTTAATTTTGAGACAGATATGTGAACTTTGAGCTCGAATAAAGTCCAATGTTTACATCAAAATTATTTACAATTTTGCAGACTAATACAATACAGTAAGTCATGTTAATTCATTCCATAAGTATGGAACTGATAGTTGCTAATCAACCGATTTTTTAGGAACTTTTATGTGCATGGTGCCAATAAAGTTTGGGATATCCAAACATTTTGTGACGTACTGTACAATTCAAAATGCCTTGTGAAATTACCCTCTCCTGTGCATAATTCAATCATGGGAACCAAACAAGACCAGGAAGAAACAATTATTAGGCCTAAAAAAAAAAAACTGCTTACTGAAATTATGGAATTATTATGCGCAGATGCAAATGATTCCTATTTTGATGGATTTTAAATAAATTAATTTCTGCTATAATGTAACTTCTAAATGTAATAAGTAAATTTTTATTATGTTTTATGATGTTCATTTATTTTAAAATGAGTGCATATATTGTATATTATGAATGGAAATTTTTTTCTGAAAATCAATCATAATTTTAAACCGTATTATGCATGGGTGCTTATTATAAACCGAAAATTACGGTACATCATCTGTAAATGAATGAAAAATCTTTTTTACCAAGTTCTGATGGCAGCAGTAGTTTGCATATTTTTTCACCCTATAAAGGAAATACATGTATGATGTTGATGTTTTATGTTATTGTTGTTGTACAATTTAAAAAAAAAAAGTCATAACGCACCGCATCCAAAACATCACCAAAATTGAGAAATAGATGAAAAATACTTTGAAGAAACAATCAAGAAATGCATAATTGACAAAGTAATACACTGCTCAAAATATTTAAAGGAACACTTCTATTAAGCAGCGTGCAGAAGCAACTACGAATAATATGGACAAAATCGCTGTATGTGATCATTAAAAGACGGTTTATTTAACAATAGAATGCATTATTGAAACAACTGGTGAAGAAACATAAAGAAAAAACCGGAAAAAGGCAGGACCCCTGCTTAAAACAAAGTGAAATGTCCCTTGGACGTTGTGAGGAGAATGTCCTCTTTCTTCCAGGGATCAGTTTTTGCACCACTCAGTAATGTGTATGCCTACCATGGGCTACAGTAACCTCCATGCACCTTCGAGGCATGCTCCGTATCAGTAGACGGATGTGATCTTGGGGAAGCCGGTCCCATTCCTCAGTAAGTGCCTGGATGATCTGTTGCAGTGTTTCTGGAGCTGAAGGGCGGTGTCGAATTCGCCTGTCAAGCATGTCCCAAAGATGTTCAAGGGGATTTAGGTCTGGACTCATTGCAGGCCACCTCATGGTCTGAATGCCATGCATCCGTAGGAAGTCTTGAGTGACAGCTGCAGTGTGTGGACGAGTATTATCCTGCATCAGAAGGAATCCAGGCCCCAATGCCATGTGCAGCAACAATCATATCTTCTTCCAGAATGTCACGAATGTAAACATCAGTGGTCATTCACCCTCGGACGACCACAAGATCCGTTCGATGGTCTATTGAGATGCCAGCCCAAATCATAATGGAACAACATCCCATTCGGTCAGTCTCACAAACTGTTGCGTCGGTGTTTCGCTCACCACGTCATCTCCAGACACGTAGGCAGCCATCACAGCGGGTCAGGCGGAATCTTGACTCATCTGTGAAGAGAACAGAATGCCAGTGGCGAAGCTGCCAGGTGACATGTTGATGTGCAAACTCTAGTCGCGCCTGTATGTGCTGGCGGGTTAGCCTAGGCACCCGATTTGGTCGTCTGGCTCTCAAGCCAACTTCACATAATCTGTTCCGCATTGTTTGATCTGAAACAGCTATCCCAGTTGACATCTGCAGGTCATTTCTCAAGTTTCTGGCCGTTGAGGTTCTTCGGCGCATGGCACAAGTCCGCACATAACGATCTTGATTGGCGGTTGTTGAGTGTTGGCGACCTTGCCCAGCTCTCCGTGTGTATGGGCCAGTCGCCTGAAATCGTGTCCACAGTCGGAAAATGACGGAAGAGGACACATTGAGGGCATTTGCCACAGTCCGAAACGATTGACCCGTTTGGAGCAATGTTACGGCTCTCGCAGCTTCTACTGCTTCAAGATGCCTTCGTGGCATGTCAGAGCACTAACAACAACGTTCCAGGAATGCCTGCACCTTCTAATGTTTGACCGTTATCTCCAAGCAAAGAGTGTACTGGCATGTAACCACTTTGTTTTCTGGGGGGTTATATTGCTATGCAAATTTCTCAGAACATCTGGCAGCAAAATGTGTTGGCTTCAACCATTTCCTATGAGGGAGATAGGTTTCATGTTGCAGAAGATGAAATTGCTAAAAAGTATTATTTACGCCCTCTGTAGGGGATTCTACAAGTGTTCCTTTAATTGTTTTGAGCAGTGTCTAATAGAATTCACTTGAATTACTTTGAGGATTCAAGGTACATTGAATGGGAAACTGAAAATGTTGCTTCAAAAATATTGCATGCAACCGATATCATTGTTTGGTATGCGGAGGTAACGTTATGATACAAACAGGTCTTTGACATGCTTGCAGCACACATAGGAACCTTAGAAATAGTTTGACAAGATGTTGGTACCTTGGCAGTCTTCCAAGCAAGAGTATCAATGTGTTGTGAGGTTTTCATATAAAGTGGCGTCATCGGATGAGAATTCAGTATTGTGACAGATGTACAGATTGTACACAAGTGTGCGAAATTATTAAGAAATTCAAGATTGTTGTCACTGGTATGGAGATTTCTCCTTGTACTCATGGCAAGTACGGAAGACCACATAGCAGTCATGGAGAAAGTAATACAGGAAAATTGGCATATCACATTCAAGGTGGCACCACACAATTGATCATGGTTGGATCAGCCCATCATATCTTTCATGATGAGCTGAAGTTTCAAAAAATTTGTGCAAGGTGGAGACCCAGGAATTGACACACGAAATATTAAGAGCTTCTACCAAGAGCTTCTGCATTAGGATTCCACATCTTCGATCTACTGAAGGATGCGCTGACCAGGGAATCTTACGAAGTGATAATAAAATTTCGAACTGAAATTAACATAAGTCGCATTTATATGAAATAATATATCGATTAAAAAAAAAATTACATGTCAAGGTTCATATTCAAAGATTTTATAGGCACATTAAATATCCATATATAGTGATCCATATATAGCATGTAAGGAAATTCCCAAACCACTCGAATAACTTTAGAACAAAAGGTGCTAGAGCCATAAACATCGGGTCTATCTATAAGAAAAGGGCCACACTGAGAAGGTACGAAAAATTAGTTTTGCACTATGATAGACAGAGGAAAAGTTCCAATTACACAGTTGTAGAGCATCCAGTATTTAGTAGATCTCCACTCTTTGCATAAAGAAAACAAAACCATAAAATTCGTAAAACGGGGGAGAAAAGTCCGTGTATGAAACTCCTTCTGCACATCGTATGTTGGAATATTCAGTGTAGAACAACAAACATAAGAAGTCGCTCGTATTCAATAGATGGATGCGTGTTTACAAACATTAGCTTACTTCGTGCCTAGATGTATTTCACTTTCATAATAACTGCACTTCCGGTGTGGGGTTTGATTAAAAGTCGAAATTATTCAGATTGACTGTCAAGTGCAGCGATTTATCCTTAATTTTTTATTGATTCAGAGATCATAAAATGGTACATGAAAATCAATGAAATGTTACTTAACTCAATAAATTTGCATTTTGCGAACTGATTAAACTAGGAGCAACACAAAGCATTTTTTTTTTCTTTTAAATCGTTCGTTGTTTACTCTTCTCTGCCTCAGACAATTTTCTGCCTCACTAATGTTCATACTTCCTGTGCATCCCGTCTATTACTTGCCACAATAGAAGATTGAATAAAATTAAACAAAAAAATCACTAAAATTTTAACATTTCAAGACGTTCTAAACAAAGGGAGAAAAGATGTTGAAATTATTATTCAATCAGCACTGACGATGAGGCGTTGCTAAATAATTCAACCAGGAATAATTGAGAAGTGCTCATCTATTCTTGATTCAACCCCTATTAAGTGCTGATGGAGATTTGCTTTTGCATATGATGATCGTCCTGCAAGATAGAACATTAGTTCCAAAGGCCTAAGAAAATATTTTTGTGGCTGAAAATATTCAAATAGAAAAGTCTGAAAACATGATCAAGAAAACTATCAAAAACTTGTTCACAGGTGCGTAGTTTCTGCAAGTGGGAAACAATTCTCATTCAAGCCAAACTAACAAAAAACTCATTGCATCTGTTACGCTAGATGGAAAATCAATCGAATTCTTATAATCCTTCATGGATCTCAATAGCTCAATCTCTTTGTTTTTGCATTCCTTCCTTGAAAAAATTTTACAAAATGACTTCACATTTTGTGTTGGTGGGGCAATTTGATATCCAATTAAATCATAGGAACAAAATATTTAAGCATAAATCAATTTTCTTCTCGAAGATTCAAGACCATATTTTCAATATGCATGTTTTAAGAATGACCAACTTTTGTGTCAGCTCTTCAATTTTGTTTTGATAGGGATTTAAGATATTGTAATTTTTCTCAAAAATACAAATTCATTAGATATGCTTGGTTTTTGACCATTTCTACTTACAAGGGATTTTCTCGAACATGTATGTCACAGATTTTCACCAAATTGAAAGATGTTATTCATCTAAAGCTGCTATGGATGCTTGCAAAATAAGAAAGTGCGAAATTTTGTTTCTTTCAAAATAGACCGCGAAAACGAAAAAATTTGAGCACACATAGCCATACAAGGACTCCATTGTTAATGCTGTGTGTGTATATTAATGCGCTTAACGGAACTTCTTTCTTCACTACTCAGCAATAAGCACGAATCCACTTCACATGAAATCAATGGAAGTAGACAGCAGCAGGTGACAAGTGAATGGCTTCTCAAATTTCTAAACAAACTTAGTTTTTAAAAATAGATTATTACAATTACCTAATTGCCTTCCGGTAAAAAATGTGTTTAGTAATTAATAACCATTTCCTTAATTTATTATTTCATTTTATTAACTAACTAGGCCATCCCGGAGCATGACAGTAAATTAGTATATTAAGTAGTAAATATTCCTTCCACCACCCCCTGGAATAACCGGGCAAATGACTTATTATCTTAAATATATTATGGCCCGTGGATTAAGTTTGAATAAAATCCGTTAAACCAACAGCTACAACAATGGTATTCAAAATTTACCATGCGAAACTAATTTTCATACAACAATTCATGCAACAATGCGTTTTTTGCAGACAAAAAAAAAAAATTTTTTTTAGTAATAGTAATTCGTAATCAAACACGAGGCTGGCTTCATGTGCAACATCCAAGTAATACGTTGCGTCGGTGAGGGGATATGTATTGTGGTACTTTAAATAAAAATAGTATTCATGGATACTTACCATATCTTATAAATTCTTTCGAGACGAATAATTGTACAGCAAAATTAAGGTTTTATGCTTAATAACAAATGTTCTAACTGCAATTCTTTGGCGACTGCTTGCTCTATTACCGCCATGATTGTTGAACTCCGCACTTCCGGAGCGCTCCACTATCACGCAACACTATCGTTTCCACAGTGTGCTTGTGTGAAAAAAAATTTTTTTTTTTTTTTTTTTTTTTATATTATTACCATTGCTGTAAAGATTTTTAAGAATAAATTTTGTATTAGAAATGTGGAAATGAGCAGAAAAATTGATGTATGGGTTAGAGGGAATGATCAGAGTGGCATTAAGTGATTGTTTTCTTTAATTTTATTCACTCTTTCACTGTGGGAAATATCAAATAGGAACGATTTCATGTGTTCGTTGTTGTACACATGAATATTCCAACTGACACAATATATGGACTTTCTCCTGTTTTATAAATTTTATGGTTTGGTTTTCTTTATACAAAGAGTGGGTTTCTAATAAATATTTATAAATACTTAATGCTCTACAACTTTGTAATTGGAACTTTTTCTCTATCATGGTTCAACATTTAGTGTTCACAATTTTGCAGCACTTATGCTAGGGACGCTGGAAATAAATTTATTTCATTAGACACGGCCAATTTCCTGTAGAAAGATCTGATTTTTTATGACTCTAGCATCTTTTGTTCTAAAGTGAGCGACTGTTTCGGTAGTTTCCTCTACATGCTGTATATGGATATTTAATGTGCCTATAATATCTTTGAATATGAGCATTGGTAGGTATATTTCTTTTTAATAATATACTGGTTTCACAATATCAGTCTGTTTGTCCATTCCCTTCATATTTTCCACATTTTTTGATGTAGAAAGTTGAAATTCTGAATGTAGCTTATCATAGAAGTGAATTTCATATAAAAGTACAGTAATCCCTTGTCTGTTGCTTACGGGGTTAGATTCCACCCCCCCCTCCCCCCCGCTCGCAATAGATGACAATCCATGAAGTAGCGAACTTGCTTTTATTTTATTATTTTTTATATATTTTAAAGCTATATAAACCCTCCCCACATTCTTATACCGGGTTTTGCAAAAGTTCTGTTACGATGCATTGACATCGGGGGCTCAAAGCATCCACGGAACAGATGCTATTGAAGACGTGGGCGATATCATAATGTAAATATATATAGGTGGAATGAATGCGATTCGGATGCAAGGATGTTGCGATGGATCGTAACAGAATCGAGATCTCTGGGCTTTTTCGCTCGGGCCACAATGAGTCTGACATCGCTAAGCAGCTCATCGTAGCTGGATGACTGCCCACAGAGTCGCAGAGAGGCTGAAGATAGGGGAAGACCTCAAAGATCGCCCAAGTGCAGGCAGATTTCTCGTTATCAATCGGGTGGGTGTCAGAAAAGCCTTCGAACGTGACTCGACTCTCAAAATGACACAGTTGGCAAAGAAAAAGATTTCTGTGGCCACGGTGTCCAGAGCCATCAAGGAAGAGGGTGGGAAGAGTTTGAGGCACGTGGCAAGAACTTTGCTGATGGATGATATGCAAGAAAAATGTCAGGAGCTCTGTTGTCGTCTTCTCAACGACTTGAAGAGCCATGGCAATCGCATTGTCATCTTTTCTGATGAAAAAATCTTCACGGTCAACCCGTCGTCAACAAGCGGAACGATCGCATGGTCAGCTTCGGCCAGGACATCTCTGAGGTCTGCTACCTAACTACAACCAAGCACCCGGCCTCAGTGATGATGCTCGGCGTCGTGGCGTCGAATGGCATGAAAATGCCGTCAATCTGGTTCCCGGCTGGTTAGAGGCATACCGTGGGCGACTACAAGGACATCTTGACCAAGAACGTTCTGCCCTGTGTGAAAAAGGTGACGAGGAATGCGGACTACGTCTTTCAACAGGATGGTGTCCCGGCCCACAGTGCCAAGACCGTTCAAGAGTGGTTGGGGTCGAACATGAACTTCTGGTCGAAGGACTTTTGGCCTCCTCAGTCGTCCAATCTCAACCCTCTTGACTTCAGCATATGGGCGCATGTCGAGAGCAAGGCCTGCAAGATCCGTCACAGCAATGTCGACCCGCTGAAAGCATCTGTGAACCGCGTATGGACCGCCACGAAGAAAGACTACATCCGTAACGTTTGTCGGGCCTTTAGACCGTGCCTAGAGCGTGTGCTTGCCGCCGATGGTGGTTACATCGATTAATATACATTGTGTACACACCAATATCAATCCTGACAATAAAAACCGTATCTAACTGATCACACACGTAGTTATGTCATTTTTGCGGGGGTTTTTACATGTGTAACAGAACTTTTGCAAACCCTGGTAAATAAACACTTCTATGCTAGCAAGAGGAGAAAGCAAACACCTTATGTACTGTTGATAATTACTTAATGTACTTATGAGAGAGAGAGGATTGAAATGTGCATCCATGATTAATAAAAAAAATCAAATGTGGAAAGTGATAGTGTATCTCTCTCTCTCTCTCTCTCTCTATCTCTATCTCATAAGTACTTCTTATGCTTTTAAACACTTTTACACTCATAAGCCTATGTAATTTTAACAACGCATAAAATTCTGGGTGCGATCTCACGTGGGCAAATTAGTTCAAGCAGAAGCAGTTGTAGTTATGTTTTCCATTTGCGTGCTATGTATTTTATTTCAATTTTAATAAATTTGTGTTTCATTTGTTTTAATTAGTAATTTTTAAATTGTTTTCAATTTTTTAGGCTAGAAAATGCTTATTTTACCGCAAAAATAATTAAAATACGGTAATAAATATTTAAAATCTGCAAAACAGTCAGAGTTTGTAAAGTGAACCATGACATGGCAAGAAATTACCTTCATGGATATGATAGAAATCACGATTAAAATTTTATTGATCCTATATATGAAAAGTAATCACTCCCACTTATAATAAGATTAGACAAAACTTCAAATTGAAGCAAACCATAGTTCCACTTGCTACTCTTTTTCGAATATAAGCCACATTTGCTTTAGACCATAGCCACAATATTAACAATTGAATGAAAACAAAAACTATTCATAAGTTAGGTTTAATGACAAAAAAAAAATATTTTTAATGAACAGTGATAGAACAGCAAGTTATTGTGAGTAATAACACTTTGAAGTAGAGTGAACTCAAGCAGCATGGACACAGTCATTCCATGTTTGGCTTAAACTCGCAAATTGACAACGCTGAGAGAGCTGGCATATTGTCATGTAGGAAAAACTAGTTTTAATTGCACCAAAGTTGGTTTTTTTTCCTCCTCACATTTTTCTCTGAATACTTGGGGACCACGTTACATAAACAAACAATATGCTTAAACTAAGTTACTTATTGACAAGCCAACAATAGCAGGTTAATAGATTGGGTCACGGGATGACAATGCACCCGCCCAGATGGTTGTATAACTAACCATAAGTGTTCTATTCAAAATGTTCTGGAACCTTTTAAACCAACTTCATATTTTATGAACTATGAATAATGACTAACCATAGTCTAATCACTCAAATAAAATTTAATGCATGGAATATTTGAAAATTTCCAGATACTCTTTGGGCATCATTAACATTTTATCCTTATTATTATTATTTTTTTTTTTGTTTATTTTCTTTAACAATATTCTTCATTTTTTATAAAAAATTTCTTAAGGTTTGGTTTCTTTGCTGCTGCCAGCTTCATGTCCTTCCAGCAATGTGAATTTAATTTTGGACGAACACCTTTCAAGTATCCCCCCAAAGATAGAAATTTTCAATGTTTTAATGATCACACACAGTTAGCAGAAGAATTGAGGATTATTTTACCAAGGTAAAAATACTTTTTTTTTTTTTTTTGGCTAAGAATGCTATTAATTTCTTGCAAACTTGATCTTCCATCTCTTGTAATTTTTGGATAAACTAGAAGGCCTTATACAGGTTTATTTGTAATTTGTTGATAATGACAGTGGCCTTCAAAGCATCAAATAAAGACAAAACCTTTTTTTCCCCCTCCATAAATAACTGACAAACATTCAGGTAAAAAATTTTTGACCATACATGGTGCAACATGTCACTGTTGATGGTTGACCATGTGATGTTGCAGATTGTTGAAGTCTGCAGGAAATTGGAGATTAAGGGCTAGCAGATTAAGCCCTGATCATCAGTGGAAATATTTTCTACATGCTGTAGAAATATGCATCCATTTGTGATGGTAAAAAGTAATTTTTTTTGTGGAGTAGTGGTTTCTTTTACTTCATTCTTTTTTTATGCTTTTTTATTTTATGCTTTAAGAACTAATTAAACAAAACTTTTAAATTAAGTCTGGAAATATGAACAGCCAAATCACATTAATGTGGCCATCTGTTAATATTCGAAATAACCATCATGTGCAGGTCTGACAGCGACTAGAGGGGCTAGAGATTCAATGAGGTGCTGAATAGCTTTCACAGGGATGCGAGGTGGAGTATTCATAGCTTTGATTGGCCTACTGGGGTCAGAATTACGAGAGTGTGAGTTAGAGGGGACCAAGTGATTATGTGGGTTTGTTTGAGTGAATAATCCAATCGAGTAAAGTTTTGCTCATCCTCTTCTAATCACTAACGTACAGTCCCAGCTATATGAGATGTTGCATTGTCATGCTGGAAGATGCCATCATGCCCAGGAAAACAATGTCCATGTTTGGGTGTATATGAACAGCAAGAATTGATAAATACTTAAATCGATTCATATTGCCATCCACAATGATGAGTGCACCTAGAGAATGCCATGATAACATTCCCTAGATCATAACACTGCCTCTGTCAGCTTGTTGCCATCCACAAATGGTTGAATTGTGTTTGTTTTCAGACGTTTCTTGCCATATGCGCCAATGTCCATCCATCTCATGAAGCAAGAAACATGAATGATTTGAGAAGGCAATCTTTTGCCAATCAGTGGATGTCCAGTATCAGTACTGCCGTGCAAATTCCAGTTTCTTCCGCCGAATTAACATAGGTGCTGTCACCATCTGTCTGCTGCAGAGCCCCTTACACAGTAATTTTCGCTGATCCGTCGTTCTAGGCACACATGCAGTACCCCCTTGGTTCATTTGGGCAGTTGAGTTGCTCCACTGCCACAGCTTCTGTTCCTCTCTTTCTTCTATGACTCTTGGAGCACCTCTATTTCCATGTTGTTTTCTGTAGAGCCATTTTGCTATGCACAGTACACTTTCACCACAGCAGCACACTAACAGTTCACAAACTTCAAAGTCAATAATCATTACTTTTTGTACGTCCGATAAATCACTCTGTTTCTACAGGTATCCTGAAAAAATCACACATGAAAAAAGCGCACACGAAAATTGTGCACAAAAAAATAGTGTATACGGAAAATTGCGCACAGGAAAAAAGCGTACACAGAAAATTGCGCACACTGAAAAATGCTCACATGGAAAAAAGCCCATGGGTAAAAATGCCCACAATGAAAAATGCGCACACATACAATGCAATGAGCTAAAAGTGAACATATTTTACAATAAATTTTATTCAGAAATTTAAATACTTAAATAAAAATTATCCTTAAATAATTTAAATAAAAGCTAAATTAAAAAATGCAAGAAATATTTAAAACATGACTATAAAAATGTTTATTTAATTTTACAAAACTACATTTTTAATTAAAATTAGATAAAAAATCTAATATGTGATATCAAAAGTATATTATAAATCTTAACTTAAATTTTTTTATATTAAAACATCTATTTATATTAGAGCCCTTCCATAACACATTCTTACATATAGCCAATAATAATAGTACGGGAGTGTATGTCGAAAAAATAGGCTCCGATGGGAATTGTCTCCATTTTTTCATCAGGAATGGTCTCCTGATGAATAATTTCGATGGTGTCACTCTGCAATGCGTGGCATATAGGCATGATGATGTCATCAAATTGGTGCCCTTTTGTTTTAGAAAATCATTATTATCTCGGTTATTTACCATCTGATATGTGTATGTAATATATCGTTTTAAAGGCTATTTAGAGCTCGATAATAAAGATCCTTACGATACTTCTTTTAATTTAAACTGCATTTGAAATCTTTTCATTTTAATGTTTCCATTTGAAGAATGCGAAACATAAAATCGTAAATATCTCCTAGTGATTGCACGAGGAAAACATATATGATCAGTCTTACAGGGAATTTAGTTTACAATGTCTGGATATATTTGTTTTTTTATATAAATATTAACAGAGATATTGCTAGTTTTGTTTGGGATATTGTCGTGGCATTCTATAATAATCAAATTTCACTGATAAAATCAAGAGTGAAAATACGCACATACATTTACAAATAAAAATAAATTGGAATGGCGAAATGGAACATTCACACAAGCCTACCATGAGTTGATGATACGGATTCAAAAAAAAATTGTTTTTTTTAATTAGAGGAAGCTGTTCATAACGTTTTTATTGTTTTTGGGGCGCTGAAATGAATGCTTTTGCCATTTCTTTATTATTTTTTTTTTAATTAATCTCTCTAAAAAGGCTTAGCACATTTCCCTAAAAAATACGTCAATGCATAGTTATAGGGTTAGTTTGAATTCTAAGTTTGAATCTGTTTTTATTAAAAAAAAATCGGGGAGGGGACTCTGGAGGGGGGTGGGGCAGTAAATAATCATAAACGGCTCATGACAGCCAAACAAGTCATTTACAAAAAAAAAAATTCGCCTTAATGAGAGAGTCTGTATATGCCGAGTTTGTTCGGTTTGGTGGTTTGAACTCTACAACCATTTTTTTAAATTTTTTAATTAATATCTCTAAAAAGGCATAGTTTGTAATAAAATTTTAAATGAAATGGGAATTGTTTACAAAGTTGGCAGTATATAGATGTCGGATGGAAACCAGTCGATTGTTGCAGTCGATCCTGTGTGAAACCCAATTTCTTTTATTATTAAACCTAATATTAATTTTAGTAACGTTTTTAATTTTGTAGTGTTTAATAATGGAACCTATGCGTTTCAAAGTAATTTCATCATCAGGGTAGGGAACGTCGTTCCTTAATTGTAGACGTTCCCTACTTGTAGACGTTCCCTAATTGTAGTCATTCCCTACTTACCGTAAATTCTCTACTATAATGCGATTCCACTTTTTCAGCCCAAAAAACGAGCAAAAATGCTATCCTCTTGTATAATGCGTTCCCCATTTTTGACTTCTCGCGTATAAAGCTTTCCCACTCACACATCGACAAAAAAAAAACAACAATACATTAATTTTCTTAATAAAAAAAAAAGTAATCTTTATTCAGTTTAACATTTTTCATAACTTCATTGCATATGCTTTCTTGTAGGCTTTGGTTCGAGGCAGTTTTGAAGTAGCGATCTTTGGGAGAAGTTGTTTTCGTATTAGATGTTGGCGACGAGAAATTCGAATAAAAAGTGAATTAATTTATTGTATAATGAACTGGACACTGTACACGGTAATTTCATCAGGACAAAATCCCCTCTGGACAAAACCGCCTCCGGTTGCAATCGTCATTGTAGGGCTCATATTAATTCTTTTGTATAATACGATCCAGCAAATTTATGTGCTTTTTTTAGGCCAAAATTATTCGCATTATAGTAGAGAATTTACAATATAGTCGTTCCCTACCTTGATGATGAAATTACTTCGAAACACGTGGGTTCCATTATTAAACACTGCCTTTTGCTATTCCAAGACCTGTCTTTATTGAATTGGAATGTTTTTTGAATGCCTCCAAAACACTATATATGCTCACCCATTCAGCTGATGACATTCATTTATAGCATCATTTATTTAGTGCCTTCAGCAATTGGTCAGTGGGAGTTCATATGGACATACAGTGAAACCTCTTTAAGCTGACCAGCAATGGTTCCATGTAATAGTGTTCATCTGGAGAGGTGGTCTTCTTAAAGAATTGGGCGGGGGGTGGGAATTAATACAGAGTAAGCGTAATTTGTAAAGTTTCATTGTTTCAATTGCTTAACATTATAAGGATATAATCTGACGACATACAAAGCTTACTTTTTTGTTTCATTTATTATTTTAGTGATTTGCATCATGGACTAAAGTTTTATTAATGAATATGAATGAAATTTGCAAAACTTTATGCAGTAATGTGGCTATTCAAAATAAACAATATGTGAAAACAAAATACAAATATATAGCAATAAAAGTGATCCCAATTATTGGATCAAAAATTTCCCCTATCCTTCATTGAAAAACTGCAACACTGAAGTTTATCTATTTCTGCTCAACTTTTTATGCACTGTAACTTGTTGATATTCTTTTTCCACCTCTTCTGACAATTGCAGCAAGTTTTGACTTGGTCTTGTAGCAATAAAAACAAAGTTTTCTTTTTGACATGGTGACAATAGGAGGCAAGAAATTGAAATGTGATGTGAAGAGTGAAAGTGATGTAAAGTGAGCCCAACACATGCGTTCTCAACTGCAATCACGTGCTTGGCTCTTCCTAACTGTAAGATAAAGCAGGGGTGTGAGTGAATGCCACTGATACACAAAGCAAAGAAACAGATTGAACAATGTTCAATTTCCTACTCTCCCTTCACAAACAAAATGAGCATACTCTTTAACTTACAGGAAGTGACATTATTAACGCTTCAAGACCAACGATCACACAGTTCAGGCACCAACCATCAATATTCCCTCTTAAAACTGACCAGTAGACATTGCAAAATCGAATCATGGCAATCTTGACTCGATTTTGCCATGTCTATTGGTCGGTTTAAAGAGGGAATATTGATGATTGGTGCCTGAAATGGGTGGATGTTGGTCGAGTAAAGGGGTGGTCGGCTTAAAGAGGAAAAAATGCATTATACTTATGAGACATTAATTCCGTGCCTAGGAAAAGTGGTCGAGTTAAGAGGGGGTTGTGTTAAAGAGGTGGTCGAGAATAGAGTTTTCACTGTATTGTAAGAGTTTGTCTATGGTGCAGTCATCAAAGGGAAATAATCCACACTTGAATTTTACTCTAAGTTTTACCGTTTCAATATTAATTTATTTTTAATAATTTAATATTACATTTAAAGTTAACATTATTAAGATTATTAAATTTAAATAATTTTAATTAAAAAAGCTATTAAAACAACACATTAGCATGAAATGTAATATTAAGTATTAAACTCGTATGGATTATTTCCTTTGGTTGGTTGGAATAGCAGCAGTGAAAATCATGATCCCTAGTATATTATATTTTCAACAACGTTAAAATCATCATTACTGGGTTTGCAAATATAGAGTAAAGAGTTGCCAGAAACTGTGGACAAGGACTGACACTAATGAACAGAAACCACTATTCCACAAAAAAATTTTGCTCTCTTCAGCACGGATGCACATTTTGGCAGCCAAGCTGCTCTCTTCAGCATGATACAAGAAATGATCAGAACAGCATGTGTTATTAAAATGTGCATTTGTGTTATTAAAATTTTTTTATGGAATAGTGGTTTCTGTTCATTAGTGGATTTGCGAAGTTGGTCGTTTGGTTGCCAATTTTTTTTTCGAATTTTTTTATTTTTGACTTCAGATTCGAAAAGAGCACCAAAAAGCATTATTATAACTTCTACTTACTTTTTAATGCTCTATCAGAATCTGAAGTCGGAATATAGTCACAATGCTTTTAACTAACTTTGCTATGGTAATACAATACCACGCATTCCCACTCATTAGATATTATT
This sequence comes from Rhysida immarginata, assembly GCA_023313115.1. Taxonomy (NCBI): domain Eukaryota; kingdom Metazoa; phylum Arthropoda; class Chilopoda; order Scolopendromorpha; family Scolopendridae; genus Rhysida; species Rhysida immarginata. The sequence goes on from JAHWFO010117157.1 coordinate 305,992, forward strand.
GTACTTTTGAATTTTAAGTTAAAGGCTTCGAATTAGAAATTTTTAACTAAAAGGGCACGATTGATACTTGTTTTTATCCTGGTAAAGTAGTCATTAAGTTTTTATCCTGGTAATTTTTTTAGCAAATCTACTGTAAATCCTCTTGTATAATGCACCCCTTGTATAATGAGATTCTACTTTTTCGGCACAAACAACCAGTAAAAATGCTAACCTCAGGTAAAAAGCTATCCCCATTTTTGACTTCCCGCGAGAAATAAAATATACAAAAATATATAGAAAAAATATATTTTTTACATTTTTCTAGCTTTTGGCGACAAGGAATTTTACAGAGGGAAGACGATGGATACCACTATCTCCACAATTTATTTTATTCATCATAAATGCACATTTTGGCTACCAAGTAGTCATCTTCAGTATGAATCAAGTAACAATTGAATTGGGGAAGTATTTATAATAACATTAAACCAATCAGAATAAGGAAAAAAGAGAAAAAGAAACAATTGGACAAGGATTACGCATGTGTTGTTGTTGAGTGACATGTCATATCAGTTGGCTTGTCACATAGGCCCGGAAAATTAAGTTTTAGTTACTACAGTGACTTTTGCTGTGTTTTTGTTTTGATGGTAATTAATTTTTTTTTGTACTTAATTACTTGATTTTATGGTTTTTTTTGTAACCCTGTTGTAGCGATCGCTGTCGTGTTATAGCGACGCAACAGCGTTCGCTATTGTTGTCGAGCTGATATTGTCGTCTCGGAAAGATTTCCCAGAAGATAATATCAGCCCCTCGGCGAGGCATTGTTGTCTCTGTTGATGTTGTTCTGGCAACGAATTTAAAAAAAAAAAATATAATAGATTGAAAAAATTCATGTGTTGTTGTTGAGAGGCCGTGTTTTGCACAAGCTGAGTCGAACGTTATCGATGTTCGAACATTAGCCCTTATTGGTCTTTGATAATGTTTGATCATTTAAAAAGAGTCTTAGTAGTTAATATATCAGAGATGTGTGTAAAATATATACTGTGGAATGCTGTTCTAGCAATTATTTAGTTGTTCTGGATGAACTTTTATCATTTACTTCGTGTTGATGTCGCATATTCAACGGATGGCCGTCTGGTTCGATCGGCTGCTCGCGGCGTGCTGACGCCGGACTGGATCCTTGGCCCCCTCTTAAACAAGAAAAATAACAAGTAATGCCGCCAATCAGACGATGTCGTGGTAAGAACGTTTTATTTACTGTTAATCGATCATAAGTATCCATGTTGAAGACAATTTCTCCTGTTGATTAAGTGTGGACAGTGATGAAGTTGCACAACTTTTAAGTGACTGCTACCTATGTGTTGCTACAGTTTGTCAGCACTAGACATGCAGCAAGCATTAAAGCATGCATTAAAGAATTCAGAGTGTTGTATACTAATAAAATTAAGGGTTTCTTGGAAAGTATTATAAGAGTAAAAAGTTAAACTGGTTATAGTTTATAAAAAAACTCTTGGTTTGCCAAAATCTAACAAATGATTACTTTACATTAACGCGTCTGCATAGATATAACTTTAGAGAAAAGCTTAAAAGGGATGATCTTTTAGGGAGAGACAAAATTTTAAATTAATGTACCGAAACTCTTCTAAAGGCAGATCGCCATCTTGGTAGCCTATTTTGTTTTGATCTTCAACGTTGACTAGCATGGAAGGCTTTTCATATCACATCTGATTTTGCATCACAAGGCACCTAATGGTAAGGGACTCTATGAAAGGAGAAAAGAATCATAACAAGTAATAACAAATACAGTCAAATCCTGCTATAACGAATTCCATTGTAACAAAGTTTTCACTATAACTAAGTTTTTCTGTGGTCCCGGCAAAAATCCTATTCATTTAATGTTATTATGATCCCGCTATAACGAAATGTTTATAACGAATTTTTCATTGTAACGAAGCAAATTTTTGGTCCCCACAACATTATAATGAAATTTTATTTGGAAGTTGCACATTAGATAAGTGACAAATCGAATCTGTAAAAATCAGCGCTTGTTAGTAAGACACGAATTATTTTAGTATAGGCCTACAAACAAAACTATTTGAAGACCACGTTTCTATTCGAAGAAATATTTTTAAGAAATACAGTTTTGTTTTGAAACATCTTATTCATCACTATTTTCAATACTGTGTACATGTAATGTATTGTTATCAATATTTTGTGGGAATTTAAATCAATAAACAGTACTAAAACGATAGCATTCCGGTAGTCCTGCATGAGAATGGTGCAAGGTTTTGTTACACTCGTAATTCTTCAAAAAAAGATGGTGTAAAATTAATTATTTTAATACGTGCAATACAGTCCTATAAAATTCGAACTAAATCTAAGATGTTTAATATTAAACAGAAGGAAACTTAAGGAATTGCATTAAAATGGAGCTATTTTAGTCAAGTTAAATGGAACTATTTTATTCGCATAATGTTATGAAGGATCCAAACAAGACACTCAATGTAAATTATTGTACTGTAAATTAATTATATTAAACTAGTTTAAATATCTAAAAACAAGAACCATTAAAAAATAAAATCTTTATCATGTTCAATTTATTTACTGTAATTATGCACACAGACTGCTATTTACAGTGCAAAGACTTAACAGCGAAAAGTACAACCCCTGTTTTTAATCATGATTACCAGTAACGATGAAGCATGATTAAAACGCTACTGGTAATTTCACAATCCTAACTGTACATTTAAAACGCTAATATTGATTGATATTTGCAGTAATTACATTAAAAAATGTATATTCTCGGTTTAAAATAAGCTATTTTTCAGTTATTCTCAAATTAATTTGCGATCTCGATTTAATGAAGTTTTCATTATAACGAAGTAAACCGATGGTCCCTTGAACTTCATTATAATGGGATTTGACTGTATGATTAATTTAAGAACGGGCATTATGAGTTAAATGACTGAGATATCATTTAACATAAGGTGGGTCGAAACAGTTCAAGTTGATCTTAATAATTAAAATTAATTTCAGTATGCCTTCTTCCTTGCTTGCTTCTGCTTCGAGCTCCTGTCGTTCCAACAATTTTTCGCTGCCGGCGAGCTTCGCCCATAACGTGGGTTCTTTGACTTCGACAACCCACCTAGTTTTCCCACAAGGATCTGTAATACACGTTCGTGTCTCTTTCGTTTCTCATCTTCAAACCATCCATGGAGATCGACAAACCAATGCAAGCATGGGTGAGAACTGAGGAAATCCCGAACAGATCGCCACGGGACTATACACCACTCATCTCAGTGAGCAATGCCTGACAACCAGTCAGAGGATTACTAATCACGGCGTAGAATTTTCTCATAACCAAAGGATTCATGCATGGACATGGACAGAGTGGTAAGATGCAGTTTGAAGATGGAATAAGAGCTGCCAAAAGAAAAGAAAAGTATTAACAGGGGAGTGAGGTAGGAGGGGAAGGTTGTGGAGCTAAGGGCATTTGTCTTAGGGTATATTAGTAGGATTAATGAGGGTGCTAATACTACTCAAAGCCAAAGAGTTCGCCGGAGTCCAAAGAGATGAACACAAGTTGTTTTCCACAGATGTTCAGATGTAGCAATTGGCGTTACTCACTAACATTGGCGTACTCACTAACATGAAAACATGCGATGCAGCCAAAATATTGATACACTGATGTATTAATTTATTTTATTTCAAAAGAAGATAGTTTATGGGGTAGGTATTAAACATTTCAGAACCAAAAATTTAATTAATATTAATAAATATTAGATTTTTTGCAAACTGCTGTTGCAACACATTCCAAAAATGTTGGGACAGTGGATGAATTAACATTAGCTGACATCTCCCATCCTTCTGATCACGCTTTGTAGCCATCAAGAAACATATGATACCAATTTCTGTATTATTGCAATGGGAATTTGTTGCCATTCCTGCAGTACGAAAGTTTTCAGCTGTTGAACTGTTCGGGGTCGTCGTTGACGTAACTTCCTTTTAGTAATTCTTCATACATTCTCTATTGGGGACAAATCAGGACTGCGGGCAGGCCAATTTAACACCGGAATTCGTCTCTTATGTAGCCACTATCCTGTAATGCGAGTGGTGTGGGGTTTAGCATTATCTTGTTGAAATAGAAAGGAGCGGGTTACAAAAAGACGTCACCTATGTTCTTCTAAAATTCCAATATGTGTTTCTGCATTAACTGTGCCATTGCGGATGTGCAAGTTTCCCAATCTATTGGCACTTGTGCAGCCCAGACAATTACTGAAGCTTGCTTCTGTACAGCACGTCGGTAACAGGCAGGATTGTCCTTTTCCTCTTTGGTCCTAAGTACACGCCGAATATTTTCACCAAGAACAACCGTAAATGTAGATTCATCGGACCACAAAACACGTTGCCATTGGGCATCAGTCCACTTTCGATGGGTGTGTGCCCAAGCCAGGCGCCTATGTTTCTGCAGTATGTTTTTTGAACAGCTTTCGTTTTGCATAATAGAGCGTCAACTTGCGTTTTGTGATATAGTGGTGAACAGTATTCAATGATAAAGGTTTTTGATAGAATCCTCGAGCCCATTTTGCAAAGTAGCCTCCAAAACAAAAATATATTTAATCACAAAACAACTTGTATAAATTCAAATCTACACTCTTTGTAGTACAAAATACAATTAAAAAATTCAAATAAAATCTAACAATTTTTAAGTTATAACAATATTTTCATTATAACTTGTTGCAAAATGATAGGTCCATCATTTCTCAATAATTGGTTTGCCCACCATTTTTGGAGATCACTTTAAAAATGCGATCAGGCATTGACTGAATTAGTTTTTGCAGATACTTGATGCTAATTTTTTCCCAATTAGCAACAATTGCAGTCTTCAAAGCATCAATTGAATCGTACTGCTTGCCTCCACTATAAACTCCACGTACAAATTTTCTATAAACTCTCCCACAAGTTTTCTATGGGGTTTAAATCCGGGCTAAAGGCAGGCCAATCTAAAAGTTGAACCCCATTTGCTAAAGTCCACTCTATTGTTGATTTAGCCTTGTGTATTGGTGCATTGTCTTGTTGGTAAATCCAAGAAGCACCTCCCAGAGCCTCACCAAATGGGTTTCTATCATTGTTTGGTAGTCTGCAGCTCGCATTCTACCTGATAGAAAAGCCACATTGGTTTTGCCATTCCATCCGAATGCTCCCCAGATCATTATTCCTCCTCCTCCACACTGCTGTTTGGAGAATAACTTTTCTTCCTTCCTGAGGTCATGCCAATAATAGGCTAGACCATCAGGGCCATTGAGGTTGAATTTCTTCTCATCACTCCAAACAACACGCTTCCATTCATCAGACCACGACATCAGGAGGGAAGAAAAGTTATTCTCCAAATAGCAGCGTGGAGGATGAGGAATAATGATCTGGGGAGCCTTCGGATGGAATGGCAAAACCAATGTGGCTTTTCTGTCAGGTAGAATGCGAGCTGCAGACTACCAAACAATGATAGAAACCCATTTGCTCCCATTTGGTGAGGCTCTGGGAGGTGCTTCTTGGATTTACCAACAAGACAATGCACCAATACACAAGGCTAAATCAACAATAGAGCGGACTTTAGCAAATGCGGTTCAACTTTTAGATTGGCCTGCCTGTAGCCTGGATTTAAACCCCATAGAAAACTTGTAGGGGAGTTTATAGAAAATTTGTACGTGGAGTTTATAGTGGAGGCAAGCAGTACGATTCAATTGATGCTTTGAAGACTGCAATTGTTGCTAATTGGGAAAAAATTAGCATCAAGTATCTGCAAAAACTAATTCAGTCAATGCCTGATCGCATTTTTAAAGTGATCTCCAAAAATGGTGGGCAAACCAATTATTGAGAAATGATGGACCTATCATTTTGCAACAAGTTATAATGAAAATATTGTTATAACTTAAAAATTGTTAGATTTTATTTGAATTTTTTAATTGTATTTTGTACTACAAAGAGTGTAGATTTGAATTTATACCAGTTTTGTGATTAAATATATTTTTGTTTTGGAGGCTACTTTAATGAGGCGGACCTATCTTTTTGGAACTCACTGTATTAGTAACATTATGAACTGTAGATGACGGAAATCCAAGATTCCTGGCTATTTCACCCTGAGATATTGCTTCTAATCGTTGGCTTGTTCTATTGTGCATATGTTGATACACTGTCGTGCCTCGACCCATGTTGTCATGTAAATGACTGGCGCACATTGCAGTTTGCATTTAAAAAGGGAAAAGTTATGACGTAATGTTCTCCAGAAGTTTCGAGAATATTCATGTCACTTCTATGGCTTCCAGTGTTGTCTTTTCCTTCAGTCCCAACTATTAAGATGCATGTTGCCAATGGCAATTTCATTAAAAAATTCTATACGACCAAAAAAGAGATAGTCATTATAAATGGTACATATTTTACTTCTGTCACTTCAAACGCATTTATTATTTTTAAGTTTGCTAATATAGAGGGTGAGGCATTTATCTTGAGACAACTGAATATCTCGGAAACTAAGCATTGTACGAAAAATGTCCAAAATTAAAAGTGAATTATTTCGCAGGGGAAATTCATTAGTTAAAAAATTACCCCCCCCCCCCTTGTGAGAGGGGCTGGGGTGAGGGGGTAACTTTGAAATGTTAATAGGAACCTTTATTTTTAATGGTATATTCAGATTGTACACAATATTTGAGAAATGTTTTATTCTTGATGTTTTTTCAATTGATCCAACTGTTTAGGAGATAGAGGCCCTGAAAGTGTGGAACTTTTAAAGTTTTGAACCCAATTTTATCAATGAAGACAAAGAGATAGAGAGTGAGTCTTACAGACATCCCTATTCTACTTTTTAATGGTCTTTAAGAATCCGAAGTCAGGATTTCAAAAATCCAATATTTTTCAATACACACGCATAGACTCTGTCTCCATAGGACTGCTGCCTCCAAAAGTTTACGTGCGCACCAAAAAATTTTGAATTTTTGAAATTCTGACTTCGGATTCTTAAAGACTATCAAAAAATAGAATAGGAATGTCTGCAGACCCACTCTCTATCTCTGTCTTCATCGATAAAATTGGGTTCAAAACTTTAAAATTACCACATTTTCAGGGCCTCTATCTCCTAAACGGTTGGATCAATTGAAAAAACACCAAGAATAAAACATTTCTTGAATATTGTGTGCAATCTGAATATACCATTAACAAGGGGTTCCTATTTAAGATTTCAAAGTTACCCCTTCCCCCCAGCCCCCCTCACAAGGGGGGAGGGGGATTTTTTTAACTAATGAATTTTCCCACAAAATAATTCACTTTTGATTTTTGACATTTTTTCGTACAATGCTTAGTTTCTGAGATATTCAGTTGTCTCAAGATATATATATAGAAGGATGTTTGTTTGTGGGTTTGTTTTTTTATACAAATCTATAGTTTATTCCGATCTTGATGAAATTTTGCATACTAGACCTTCAAAGCATGAGGATAGTCACTGTCTACCTCAGATTTCGAAAAAATAATAATTATTGATAAAAAAAAATCGATATTTATTATGACGGCAAGGCATAATAGTGAAAAATATCTCAAGACCAACAATGCAAGGCGAAGTTTGTGCAACAATAGTTATCAACAATGGTATCAACATGCAATTCACAAACACTCTGCACGGACTTACAATAGATATCTCATGACCAACAATGTAAGGCAAAATGTGCTTTATAATTAAGGTTCAATTTGCAACAATGCATAGAATTCCTGTTATTCAGGCTTTTCTTAGAATTGAGAGTTCTTGGTACTTAACAATTTCTTGAAAATCTTTAAAAATGATCAATAACTGGAGATAATGGAGAGTTAGCAGACTATTGAGAAAGTGTGGAAAGACAACAGAGGAAGCACTCCTTTAGCTCTGTGCTGTATTGAGCAATGGTAAGCATGTAAATAGAAGAATTGGCGACCGTTAGACTATACAAAGTGATGAATGGCCAAGTTTTGCTTCAAGACATCAAGAGAAGAGTGGGAATTGCAACAACATCAAGTGTACATCTAAAATAAGATTACGTGGCTAAGAAATTATTTAGACTAGCAATAGCATACTTTGAGAGGTCCATCGATTGTGAGCCTTTAAAAAAATTTTTTGGGGGATTTTCATTAAGAATTTATACTGTATTAATTCTAAGCGTGTTCATGTGTTTATTTTTAAGGTATTTCAAAATTTAATCAAAAAAACAGAGTCAGAGCCATGTCAGGGTTATCACCTAGCACTTATTTGGTAGCACAACAGATCCAAACATTTCTTAAAAATACATTTTGACTATATTCTGTGTGAATGTGAATATTTTGGAAACTGAGATGCTGATAATACAATGATTGAACGTTCGTTTCCAATAATTATTAATAATGAGCATTAAATGACGATGCAGTGACAGGACATAAATAAGGCAGCGTCTACTGAGGAGGAAAAGGAGTCACACGTGTCTCCCTTGAGCTCCCTATCAAACATCCAGACGACTGGCAAAAATTTGTGTGCCTGGAAAGAAAAGAGAAAGAACAAGTATTGGTCAGAGAAACTCTGCAGCTAAAACAGAAAAATCTATACAGGTATTGGAAACATCTGAACAACGGGAGTTTCGAATAGAGCAAGAGGGTATAAGAGCTTCTACGTCAAGGGCAAGAAAAACTTGGGTCTAAAGTATCCAGTGATGTTTCCCAGTGGTGAAGATGGATATCATTTTAATCTGAGGCAAGTCAACAAGAGGTAAATAAAGTTCCGGTATATCACCTAGAATTCCCGTCTTTCGGATTTTTCTTAGAATGGATAGTCCCGTCGCTCTGTTTTGTATTGATTGAGTTATTATTTAACTAATTTGGAGTTATAACTTTAACTTCTTGAGATTCTTCTGCTTACCAGCAAGTATATTATCCCGGGCAATGCCGGGTCCTTTGCTAGTCATCTATATATATGTTTGTTTGTGGGTTTGTTTCTTATACAAATCTACAGTTTTATTCCGATCTTGATGAAATTTTGTTGATCTTCAAAGCATGAGGAAGGTCACTGTCTACCTCAGATTTCGAAAAAATAATAATTATCGATAATAAATCGATATTCATGATGATGGCAGTGCATATTAATAAGAAGTATCTCATGACCAACAATGTAAGGCAAAGTTGTGCTTTATAAATAAGGTTCAATTTGCAACAATGCATAGAATACCTGTTATTCGGACTTTTCTTAGAATTGATAGTTCTTAGAATTTAACATTTTCTTGAAAATCTTTAAAAATGAGCATGAACTGGAGATAAAAGAGTTAACAGATTATTGAGAAACTGACCAACTCATGAGTGATCAAGTATTCATCGAAGTTCCCAGGCAGCCCTCGATGATGCAAGCGTGTGTGAACGATGCATATACATACACTGTACAGTATGTGCACAAAAAAACATAATACATGAAGTGTAGCATTTTATTTTATTCACTACAAACATAGAATACATGTAAATTATTATTGCAGTTGATTAATTTTTAAAAAAAATCTGTAATGACTGACAGTCTCCTTTCTTTCGATAACTTTCTCCCCAAACAATCCTCCATATCTGATATTGTAAAGTGAAATGAGTCTGTTGCATCGATATGCTGTGCAAAACAATTTCTTAGACTTTTTATAGCATCCATTGCTATAAAAGTTGAGACGGGCGTTACCTCTGGTTCTAAATGGCCCTAATCTTCGAAGATTACCTCTGCTGGCTCATTAAAAAGAGCGACAACTTCTTGTCACAAATCCTCATGAGCTTAGCTCTCATTTTGTACACCTCGGATTTCATTTTCTTCGCTTAATCCTGCGATGGAGAATCCGGATTTCCGCTAGCAATTGGTAATCACTGTTGGTTGGACACAATTCCAGGCACTTGCAAGCATTTCAATTGCATCCTTGATATTTATAACTTCTGCAATACGCAGCCATTCATAAAGTAAAGGTCTTTGCAATAAACATTGCCGGAAATGGTCTTTCACGTTTTTTATGATGCCTTGGTTCAATGGTTATAGTGTAGATGTGCAGTTCAGTGAACCGAATATTGTCTAAACGTACATTTACAAAATGTGGCGAACAAGTGTCTATCAACAGAATTATTTTCATTTTTCCCTGTCCATATCTGAATTGAATTTTACTAGTCATTCCTCAAATTTCTCTGTTCATCCATGCCTTAGTACACAGGATAAGGAAATAGCGCCTTTGAAACAACGGGGTTTGCAAGATTTTCGGACAACAAGCGGTTGATGCATTGTCATTTGCAACTTTTGCATGGGCTGATTAAGGTGTTGACCAATCAGAGCAAGGCATTCGAACGATGTACGTTATAACGAAGGGATAATTTAACCAAGGGAAAGTAAAATTTGTTCGTTAATCTGAAATATACGTTAATGTGAGGTACATTAAACTGAAACTTTTTAGCATTAAAACGCCTACATTTCGGCCGAGGATTTTAAGTTTGTACTTTATTTTGAAATGTATGTTAAAGTGAGGTATGTTGTAACGAAATTTTACTGTATTTTGGAAACACAGATGCTGATAATGCGATGACTGAACGTTCGTTTCCAATAATTATTAATAATGAGCATAAAATAATGATATAGTGACAGGACATAAGGCAGCGTCTATTGAGGAGGCAAAGGAGTCAAACGTGTCTCCTTTGAGCTCCCTATCAAGCATCCAGACGACTGGCAAAAAAATTGTCTGGGAAGGAAAAAGAAAGAACGAGTATTGGTCAGAGAATCTCTGCAGCTAAAACAGAAAAAGCTATAAGGGCATTGGAAACATCTGAACAATGGGAGTTTCGAATAGAGCAAGAGGGTATACGAGCTTCTACGTCAAGGGCAAGAAAAAGCTTGGATCTAAAGTATCCAGTGATATTCCCCGTTGGTGAAGATGGATATCAAGAGGTAAATAAAGTCCCAACATCACCTAGAATTCTTGTTTTTCGTATTATTCTTAGAATGGATAGCCCCTCCGTTCTGTGTTGTATTGATTGGGATATTATTTAACCAATTTGGAGTTATAATTTAACGTCTGGTGATTGTTCTGCTTATCTACAAGTGTAATTATCCCGGTCCTACAAGTGTTGTTTGTGGGTTTGTTTCTTATACAAATCTACATTTTTATTCCGATCTTGATGAAATTTTGCACACTTGATCTTCAAAGCATCCTCAGATTTCGAAAAAATAACAATAAATTGATATTCATGATGATGGCACTGCATATTAATAAGAAGTATCTCATGATCAACAATGCAAGGCTTTTTCAATAAGGTTTCAATTTGTAACAATGCATAGAATTCCTGCTGTTCAGGCTTTTCTTAGAATTGATAGTTCGCAGAACTTAACATTTTCTTGAAAATCTTTAAAAATGAACACTAACTGAAGATAAAAGAGAATTACCAGACTATAGAGAAACTGAACAAGTCATGAGTTATCAAGTAGTCATCGAAGTTCTAATGCGACCAGTGACAATGCTATCGTACCAACAGAAGAAACTGCGAATGCTAGACCACACAAAGTTATGAAAGACCAAGTTATGCTTCAAGACATGGAGAGCAGAGTGGGAATTGCAACAACAGATTATCAAGTATTGAATAAGCCCATGGGTTGCAGAACACACAGACAGTAACGGTCATGTACAGTTATGGACAAAAAAAACGCTCCCTCGCTCTATGCTGCTATATTTTTAAATGAGCGTTTATTACTTTGCCACTAGGTATCTGATATCGTTTAGTTCAGTTAGAAAATTATCTACATTTTTAACCAATAAAACCATACAATCTCGTTTTAAACGCTCATTTAAAAATATAGCAACACAGAGTGAGGGAGCGTTTTTTTTTGTCCATGACTGTACATGTATTGCCACTCAAGAAGAGATTTGAATTTTAGAAAGTGTACATCTAAAGTTAGATTACGTGATCAAGGAATTATTTAGATTACCCGTGCCTTACAAGGAGAGGTCCATCCATTAGGAGAATTTAAAGTTTTTTTGTTTTTTTTAATTTTCATTAAGAATTTTTATTGTATTCATTCTAAGCGTTTTTATGTATTCATTTTTACTGTATATTAATATTCAGATATTGCAAAATTTGATCAAAAAAGAGTCCGAGCAACACCAGAGATATCACCTAGCTTATTTCGTAGCACAGCAGATCCAAACATTTTCTAAAAAAATCCCCGAAACATTTTGACTAAAATCTCTGTGAATGTGAATGTTTTGGAAACCGAGGTGGGGATGATGTGATTATTTCCAAGAATCATTATCAATGAGCATAAAATGATGATGCATTGCAGGACATAGATAAGGCAGTGTCTGTTGAGGAAATAAAGGAGTTACACGTGTCTTTCTTGAGCTCCCTAACAAACGTTCAGACCACTAGTGAAAATTTGTGTGTTTGTAAAGGATAGAGAAAGAACGAGTACTGGCCAGAGAAACTCTGCAGCTCAGAGACAAAAAGCTACCAGTGCGTTGGAAACATCTGTACAACGAGAAATTCATCTAGAGCAGGAAGGTATAAGAGCTTCTACTTCAAGGTCAAGGGAAACTTCGAAGTAAAGATGAGTCTAAAGTATCCAGTGATGTTTCCCAGAAGACAAAAATTTATCTGGGCGTCGGAAACATCTGAACAACGGGAGCTTTGTCTACAGTAAGAAATTGTAGAATTATTGAAAACCAATTTGAGATATTATTTAACTTCTTGAGTTTGTTTTGTTTACCTACAAAAGTAATTATCCCGGGCAACGCCAGGTGCCTCTTTAAAAATGAGCAAAAACACCAAGAATAAAACATTTCTCGAATATTGTGTACAATCTGAATATACTATTAAAAATAGGGGTTCCTATTTAAGATTTCAAAGTTGCCATCCTCACAAGGGGGGGGGGGGTAATTTTTTAACTAATGAATTTGCCCCAAGAAATAATTCACTTTTGAGTTTGGACATTTTTTCGTACAATGCTTAGTTTCCAAGATATTCAGTTGTCTCTTGATAAATGCCTCACCCCGTATAGAAGATGATGAGTCTGAAACCCTGTCACAAACTTTAAGGGGAGGTAGTATGGATGAACAAGAAAGTTCATATGAACATGGGTCCGAATTTGAACGATAACTGAGATATGAACAGAAATAAAAATGCTGCCACTAAGATCAATAAGTTAATAACTCACTTTCCAATAACACCTAGGATAATGAAGTTTGAAGAAATAATAGGGTACATAAAACTCTGTATACCATTAAAATTTGAACGAATTCCAACAAGTAGTTTTCGAGTTATTCACTGAACATCGTAACACGTGCTCACATGTGTATACTGACCACCATGTGTTACGATGTTGACTATGTAACTCGGAAGCTACTTGTTGGAATTCGATCAAATTTTAACGGTATACACAATTTTATGTACCCTATTATTCTTCCAAGTCTTATCATCCTATTGTAGAAAGTGAGTTATTAACTTGTTGATATTAGTGGCAGCATTTCTATTTCTTTTCATATCTCAGTTATCGTTCAAATTCGGACCCATGTTCATATGAACTTTTTTGCTTAGAATCATCCCTTGCTCAATCCCTTGAAGTATACATTACCGAGGTTCAAGTGTATCTACTTTTAAGCTGAATATAAAGAGATTTACAGAATGCGCCTGTTAATTCATTTTTCGCTTGGCTCTGTAGATGTTTACTTTGAAACGTATCAGCCACTTTATTAAAAAATTTTGTTTTAGAAAATTATCTTTATTTTGTATCCAACTAATCAATGACTGTTTTTACCATCATAATCTGTATGTAAGACGTCTTGACAAAGCCAGGAATAAAAGGCAAAATTGGTTGGGATTCTGTGCGTTTTCTTTCCCACTATGTACTGCAAAGTCATCATCAAGAAAGACAGTACAGAAAACTCTCCATTTTATAAAATTTTTTTGTTTCTGCTTATAACCACAGAATTGTGTTATTTGATAATGAATGAAGTGAATAAAGGTAACATGCATAAGATAATTTTCATTAACAGAATGAAATGTTGTGCAAATTTTGGCATTAGAAATGTATCCTTTTATTCAGCATTGATGAAACAAATATTAAGTATAGATACATGCAAGTGAATCATATTCCTCTAAGATTGAATATTTTTTTTTTTTTAAATTACAGACACATGAAACTTCAAAAACTCAGGGAGGAAATTGTGAAAGAGGATTCTTGTACGCTATGTTTTGATAATAAAGCGAATGTACAGTTAATTCCCTGCCAACATAAGTAAGTCCAAAACCTTGTTTTATGCTGAATTACATTTTCAGTTTCAGATTTGTCATTTTATTTATTATTATAGTTGTCTCAATAATAATAATAATATTATTTCAGTGTCTCAGTTATGTCAATTACAATTTTTATCTAATTTATTATTATAGTTGTCTACATTATTATTGAAACACTTGTTTTATTAATGGTAGTTTTTATTAGAGCAAATAGAAACCTTATTAAAAAAACTGTGGAACACTCACCAAAGACTTTAAAGCAAGTAAATCAACATTTCATATGAAGATAGCTTGGCTATCAAAATATACATATATATGGATTAATAAATTCCATTGTGGATATGTGATCTCTTTCCTTTCAAGTCTTTACTTTGGCAGTACTTATAATTCTATATTTCAATAAATCAAATGTTAATTTTTTTGTTTGTATTTTTTTTTTTTTTTTTTATCTTGATGCCATATTCAATCTGCCACTTATTCCACAAATTATTAAAACAACCATAATAAGATTATGTATTTGAAAAACAAAATCCTGAGGATTCAAAACCTCTCATCATCGTTCGATTTCACAGGCCAACAATGAAAAAACTTCATATTTTTGTATTTTTTTGTGTGCTGAATCCAAATCTGCTTTTAGATTTTTTCTATCATGTCACGTTTCCAAGTTATGAACATAAGAGACTTCAATATTAAAGTAATGAATGAGAAGAGAAGCGGCTACAGTGTTAGTTTTCATACTTTTGGGCCACAAGGAAATTTATCAGGCCCCAAATGAATAATTTTAAATGTTTCTTTGAAAAATAAGAAATCTGTACGTGTTAGAAAAAAAAAAAACTTGGTTCAGCTACGGACTCGGCCCAAAAAAAAGCATTAAGAATTAGCTCTTAACATTAAAGAAGTTTTTAAAAAGTTATTTCTTGTTGGCCTGTGTTTTCGATCAAATAATTATTTACTGGTATACATCTTTGAAAATGTATGCCAATCATACGAGAGAACATCAAAAAGTAACATTATTTATTTTTTATGAAAACATTGTAGTAGGTGTTGGGAAAAGTGGATATACTTTTTGAACTTGTTGCTTTCCCCTATCGTTTAAAAGCACTGTGAAGATGCTGACATCTAGTGGAGGCGTGCAATCGCAATTGGCAAGATGGCTTCGTTGATCACATCATCCACGCTGGAAGAACAAAGAGCTGTAATTAGTTTCCTTCGTGCAAAAGGTTGTCCACCCAAGGAAATTCCCAGTGAAATGCAGAAAATGTACAGCAACGACTGCATGGCTTATGCAAATGTGTGGGCATTGTGCAAAAAGTTTACTGAGGGAAGAACGAGTCTCGTTGATGAAGCCCGCAGGAAACAGACTTCTATGCGATGGGCATTCAAAAACTTGTACCATGATGGGACAAATGCCTTAATCGCAATGGCTCATAGGTAGAGAAATAACCAGAACATTGATGTGTACTTTGTATATTTTGTTTCTTCATGTTTTCCCCAGCACTTTCTTAAAAAAAATAAATAACGTTACTTTTTGATTTTTCCTCGTAGATCATTAATTAAGTAAGAAGTAAAAACCATTTGACGAACTCTAAAGGCAACTTACTCTGTACAGTGATCACATTATAAGTGAAATGGCCCGACAATATAATAACAAAGACAACTTTGCCATTGAGGAGATTTTATTCTATCTTGGGGTTTTGACAGAAATTAACATTTCCAACCTTACAATCTGTTACCCTTAAAGCCCATTTTATAAAGCTTTGATCAACAAATACAACCAAAGAAATTTTATAAATTCCTGGCTTAACACTAATGTTCAAGATATACTTAATTATAAACACAAAATATTTCCACCTATGATTCTCTTTTTTGGTGAAAAATAATATTCCATATACTACAATGCCTTTTCACGTTGGAATAGTTTTTTTATTTTTTATTTTATTTTTTTTTTTATTATTTTTATTTTATTTATAGAGAAGATATTACAGAATCCAACCAGGGCCTGTATGGCCCAAGGCTGACATGTTAGGTCTCTGGTTGGAATTATAAATTAACCAATATATGAAAACAAGTAAAACTAAATAAGACTTGGTTAATAGGTTAGTAGGGGAATTGGAGAGATGTTTCTTCAATCTATATTTGAAAATGGGCAGAGAAGACGAGGAGCGGATTTCGTTAGTGAAATTACTCCAGAGTATAAAGCCAGTATTGATAACACTTTTAGATTGAGAGAAGCATCTGGTCAAAGGAATTGCTAAAGTGGCTGTATTGCAGAAATTATAAGGACCGGATGGTTTAGGGTTAAAGGAATTGCAGGGGAGCGAACAGTTAAGTTATTATTTAGAACTTTAAAAATAGAGACCAAGATGAAGAGAATATAGAGAGTAAATAGAAGTGATGCCTATTGAGGGAAAAAGAAGCGAAACTGAATTGGATTTTTTTATTAGAATAAAACTCGAACAAACCATTTCTGGTTTTAGTTTTAGTAGTGGTGCCCCAAAATTGGAGACCATAAATGAGGGAGGATTGGATAAGAGCGAAATAAAGAAGTAAAATGTTTTTATTTAAGTAATGAAGCTGTGAAAAAAGGCCAAGGCGATAGCTTAAAGAAGACGCCAGAAAATTGATATGGGTGTCCCAGGATAAAATGTGAGAGAGAAAGATTCCCAGGAACTTGAAAGTTTTCACGGGGGTAAGGACTGTAGTATGGTATAATAAAGAAAATTTAGAGAAATCGAGCTTTTTATTCTTTTGATGAAAGATGGTGTATTTTGTTTTGTCAAGGTTTAAAAGAAGATGGTTATGTATATTCCAACTATGTAAATTACTTAGTACAAGGTCAACTGTAAAATACTGATGATGTCCGAAAGGACGAAATATATCTATCTAAACAATAATAAAAATTGTATTGTAAAATGGACGATATGAAATTATAAATATATACAAGGTTAAGTGAATATTGAATCGTAGAAAGAGAATAATCAGCGCAAAGTAAGGTGCATAGTTGCAGAAGAAGAATACTTTGAAGATAGCAAGATAACACATGATAACAAGAAATCATATCCATCAGGAAGGCCAGTCTGAACTCCTTGATCATACAAGTACAGGTGGACACTCGTTATAGCAAACAGCTATTGACCAAAAAAATAGTTCATTATAAGAAAGTAAAGGAGGAATCGATGCTGGATCTGACAAAACTAAAGAAGGAAGGGATGCTGGAGATGAAGAAAGTAAGGGAGGAAGAGATCGAAAATTTTTTATAACCAGGATAAAAATAGTTACGTAAAATTGATTAAAAAAATTATTTATTTCCAGAATATGACAATACAGCTGTATGCGTTTTTGTATTAAACTTTTGCAAGCAGTTATTGCAATATGTGCTTCAATGTCGTGAATTTTACCTAAAATGGAATCGGGAACATTTTATTTCAGTTACGAATTTATTTAACATGTTGCCTGTATTGTTCAGTTATTAACAATACACAACTAAACAGAGGGAAGATGTGAGAATTTGTTAACCTAATAAATAAAACTTTTTTACACATAAGGTTGTCAACATCCTTTTTTCAGAATTGACTTATGCATAAGTTTTTGACAATGAAAAAGTAGATAGAAAATTGAAGGAAAAAGATGTCAAATATTGCACTGAATAATGTACTGAATTTGTATAGACCCTATACAATGTGCTATAAGATGTACAGGGTGGACCAAAAGTCCGTTAACATTTGAATCGGCTGCTGCGTCGAGCAGCCACGGCAGGGTGCGGGGGAGGGGTGACGTAATGCAAGAGCAGGCAATGAGAATTCAGTGCCATGGCGTCATTCAGCGGAGCATAACGTGCGTTCTGCGTTCGCGAGTACTATCGAAACAACGATTCTTGGACTATAGCGCAACGAAAATTTTGTGCTCATTGCATCATACGGCATAGAAATGCAGCTCCATCGATTCATTTGATTAGAAAATGGGTGCAGAAGTTCGAGGAGACAGGTTCAACAATGAATCAACCACGATCCGGCCGACCTAGAACTTCAAGGGATCCCGAAAACGTAGAGCGTGTAAGAGCGTCTGTTCATGAACAACCTGGACTCTCTACTCGAAAGCAGTCCAGCGTTTTAAATGTGCCCAGAACATCTTTAAACCTCATTCTTCACAAAGATTTACATTTACATCTGTACAAAATTCAAATGGTACAGAAATTAAAGCCTCAAGATCATGCTCACAGGCTCCAGTTTGCTAATGAAATGCTAGAGAGGTTCACCAGCCTTACCAACATTTTTTCCTCAGACGAGGCACACTTCCACCTAAATGGGCATGTCAACAGGCAAAATTGCAGTATTAGAGTGACACTAATCCTAAATTTAAGCATCAAAACCCCCTGCATTCACCCAAGGTTATTGTATGGGCAGCTTTGTCAACAAGAGGCATTATTAGTCCATACTTTTATGAAGATCAAAGAGGACATGCTGTTAGAGTGAATTCAGAGCGGTATATTGCCTTGCTTCAGAACTTTTTTGCTCCAGCGCTACAGACTTTCAATGGCTTTAATCGACGATCGTGGTTTCAGCAAGATGGAGCCATGTGTCACACTTCCAACGACTCATTGGGTGCAGTTCGAGAAATTTTTGGGAAAAAAGTGATATCCAAAAGAGGTGACATTAACTGGCCACCTCGTAGCCCAGACTTATCCCCAATGGACTTTTTTCTTTGGGGATACTTTAAAAGTAAAGTTTTCAACAGCAACCCAGTGTCTGTTGAGGAATTAAAGGAACGTATTCGCGAGGAAATGCAGAACATTTCACGAAACACTTGTCAAGCCGTCATATGGATCACATATGGATGATGCAATTTTTAAAAAATAACATTTTTAAAAAATAAAATCCCTATTTGTGTACTTTCATAATAAATAAAAAATTTTCATCTCATTTATCTAGTTTTTTTTTTTATCATCATTTGAAAGGTTAAAAGGCTTTTGGTCCACCCTGTATTAAATATTATATGCTGGTGTCGTTTGATGCCTGCCCCCCCCCCCCCTTCATAGTTTCCCTGGTTTCATTATTATTATTATTATTGAGTTCTTTTGCAAGCTCCATGTATAGAACTTTTATCAACTCTAACTCGTGCATAAGCCGAATGCGGTTCTTAGGGGTCATTTTTTGGGGGAGAAAAATCTCTGCTTATACACGATATATATGATAATTTAAAAGCTATATGAATGTTTCAAGTCCTATGTTATGCACGTGGCCTAAATTTCACCGCATCAGTTTTCCTTCTCCCAGCTCACCTCTTCATTTGAAATTGTTCCTATATCGAACCCATTTAAAAAAATGAATATTTAAAAAAAAAAATGATATCTTTCATGTGAAAGTTTAAAACACATTCGTTTTCAACTTGAAGTAAATATAATGCAACAGTATGTCATTTTTACAAAGAAGTGATGAAATGATTGCTATGTTTTTACGCTGACCTAAGCAGGGAATGCTTCTTAACATTATTGAAAAGCTAAATGTTGAGGAGAGATTTCTCCTCACACCATGAAATTTTGCAATTGTAATAACGGTAATAACAAATCTGATCTTATACGAGGATATTTGAGGATCAAACCTTCCTTACCTCAACTTTAAACCCCAGTTGTGATATCATCCATATTTGCCAAATATTCACACCAAGTGTCTTACAGCAGTGGATTGCAATTATTTCAGTTGTGAACCCCCTTCCCGAGTGGATGCCCCCTTACTGTGGGTCAGGGGTTTGGGTGCTTCCGGGATTCTGTGAGCTATGCTGGTTGTAGCATTGTTATTTTGGTGTCACCCTTACCAGAAAGGTCATGGTTGAGAAGTGAGACGAAGAGTATCCAAACAAACGTATCTCATGATGTAGACGAATGAGGGAATTCATACTGCATCGGGTGTGGCGCAGGTTAAGTCAGAGGAGTTAGGCAGAGGCTCTCGTTCGAAAAATAGTCAACAGTCTCCCGGCTGTTATCTTGCGGCAATGCCTCCGAGAAGCCCCCACCAATGTACTCGCTATATGCTTGGGGAAACGGTCAGGGGCAATGCATGCCTTTACCCATGCCTTTACGCATGCCTTTACTTATAATTCCAGTGCATAAAGATAATGAACAAGAGGGGCGACGGTACGCACCCTTGGCAGAGTCCAACACCCACGTGAACGGTCTTGACTTAATGCCATTTATCCGGGGACACATCTCAGAGCTTTTGTACAGAGACATGATAGCAACCAGTAATTGCCCATCCACTCCAAACTCTTGCAACACTTACCAGAGCTTCTCTCGAGGAACTCTTGTCATATGCTTTTTCAAGGTCCACAAAGCAAGCGTAGACATCTTTTGCATATTCCCAGGATTTCTCAAAGATTTGCTTTAGCGTCGAATCAAAAAAATGGGGATCGCATTTTACAAGAGGGTAAAATTTTTACCTTTTTTTGGGCTCTGAATGAGATCACATTATAGTAGAATACTTACAGTAAATACAAAACTCTCAAAGCGACAGGAAAACAATTAAAAAAATACTTCGAAGAAAAACTCACCAAAAACCCCCCAATGCTGACCATGGCAGTTTAAGTGATCACTTAGTTTCCTGAATGTGCAGTGAAATAGATCAAGCCTGAAGATCCAATTTGCAGACTATAAATAATTTCCTTTTAACCAAAAAAAACACTATGGTTCCCTATTTTGGTTTTCATATTCAGAGCATAGTGCTCTATTCACAATATTCGAAGTTTGTTGTTTTTTGTTTTTTTTTCTTTTTTCCTGTCTACAATATTTTCACAAAAGCTACATTCACCCTTTTCTTGTTAAACATATCATTAGTATTCAGTTTTAGAGGAACTTCTGTTCCAAGAAATTCACAAATTTTTGATGCATTCAGGGATCTAGCTAGAAATTGCTGAGTCCATATTAAGTTTTCAAAGAAAAGTGACATATTTCAATTTATACAGGGTGTCCGAAACAGTCGTTTACAAACTTTACGTGCTGAACAGTGATCAGTGATTTTGTATATAGTTTTTCTTTAGTGATAGATGCTATCTTTTTGTCTGTCGAGACAAGTGCCTTATGAGCAGTTTCTGCAACAAATGAATATATTGGATAAAATTTTTAGTTTCACTGTAACATGCTGTAAACAATACATGATTGTTATTATGTTCAAAAGCTATTAAATATTGTTTTAATGCGAATCAGAACAGCACTCGAGTAAAGAAATTCAGGTTTCTTCGTATATGTTCAAATGCCCATCAGTGAAATATTATTTGATTTTGGAAATCATCATCATGAAGATCCTGATGCAGAAACACATGGTCAGGGTTCGACGTAAGTTTAAACAAATGCTATGCATTGTCCACATTTGGGATGCAAATCTGCTATTCACACTTCCCCATCTGAAAATTGCATATTACCTACCTAAAAAAAATACAGGGTTGAGACAAATACCGAAGAGTTTTTTAAATTGTATGTGGATAGTGGACGCCAATATCCTGCTGCTGCCAGTTTGCAAACGTCTTTCTGTTTGATCACTTCCTTTTGGTCGACGTTGGTGTGCGTTAAATACCCTTTTCAACAAAAGAACTTTCAAGGTCATATTTGATGATCTGCAATTACGGTAAGCCTGGTACTCACATACGGCAAATGTCGACGGAAACACGATGCATTGGAAGATCAAAAACCTGTCTTTAACATAATCGCAAGGGACAAAAAAAAAAAAAAATTTCATTAAAGACACTTTCCGTTTAATGAGTCTTATAAGAAACTATTAGCTTGAAAAAGCATTAAATCCAAAAACGTTTTTGAAGAGTCGTGTTAATCAGCACGTGTTTTTATTAGGTGAATATAAATTTATTTACATAAGTATAAAATAGCTGCATTTTCATCATTTATGCATAAAATATTATATAGGCAATTCAAATCAACAATATAAATTCATAATATTAGGAGAGACAGGTTTCATTCCAAACTCCTGACATTCCAAAAAAAAGAGATTGCCTCTCAAAGCACACTTGGTCAGCATACTACTGATAATTCCTGTATCAAATGCTGCTGTTGAAAGATGAGTTTCTGTAGTAAATCGTATAAAAACAGAATCACGGAACAGACTGTCAAATGATGTTCTACAACACTTGATTAGAATATTCTGTGAGGGTGGGGCATTGAAGGTTTTAATCCAATGGATGCTACAAGGATGTTCCTTTCATCCAAAGGAAGAAGAAATCCCCAAAAGTTCAGAAGAAATGGAGTAAATGGGGGAAAAAAGAATTTTTCAATGAGTGCTTTATTTCAATTGTTTTCATGTATTTACTTGGTAATAAAAAAGCATTTAAACTGCGTAGTCTAAGATGCATGTATTCAAATTTTGCTAGCCATTTATGAAAAGTTGCTATGCATTTTGAAATTTTTAGTAGCAGTTTTACAACTCAAAATTTTTCAATTAAGGCGAACCGTGCATGGTACAGATGATATTTATCATGCTTCAGAATTCTCCAAACTGTACTTTTGAGAAATTCCAGATTCCCGAGATATTTCTCAAGTGCTCTAATGTGGCTTAGGAAATATGATTATCTTCTTCACTAACGGTTGCTCTACGCATCCTTTTTTGGGTTGCAAACTCCAGGACAATTGAAGTGTCGCTTACAACTGCTTACGAAGTAAGTAGAGAAAATTGATTTATTGTAAATGATTACAGTTCCATCTATCATGAGTCATAAAAAATGTATCTAGGTGATTAACTTTTTCTATTTTTATTTTATTTTTATTTCATATTTTTTTCATATTTTTTCTATTTTTTATATGTTGTGGGAAAAAGAGGCTTTGTAATTTTGGTATGTACTTTCAAAATTATATTGTAACATTAGGCCAGCAGATTGTAATTTTTGTATTTAAAATAATAATAGTGTTCTGAATGCCTTTTGTAATTGTTGTGTTTCATGTACATAATTTTTAGGTTCATATCTTTCTTTAATAAAAAATGTATTGGATAAAACTAATTTGTTTGAAATATAGCTTCAGTTTATTATTATCTTCTCTTTGAGTTGAAATTCATTAATTTATTTGATGGTTTAGAACTTGAGTTGGAGGCCTACTCTGCTGGTTGAGGTAATTTGTGACCTCAAGGGAGTACATTTGGTCACTCATTGTACACAAGTACATTTTAACAGCTTGGTGGTTCATTATCCGCGATAGCTCATTTGGTAAGACCAATGCCAGCGATCTTATCTTATAGGAGCGGGTAGGTTAATCAAAGGAAAACCAGAGATAACCTAGGCACTTATTCCAACGAGGGAATTTTGCGCCAAGACCCATAAACCTAGGAGAACCTACAGGAAGCCAGACTCGATAAGAAAGCGAGTCAGGCTACCTACTGGATGCTGGTGAATGTCCTCAAGAAAAATGGAATTTATGGTGCGGTGACGAAAGTGTGCCAAAGCGACACATTCAAAAAAAATATGATGGGCAGTTTCATCCACCAAATTACACCTTAAACATAGTGGTTTCTCCTGGAGGATCCCCATTCTATGCAAATGTTTTCGTAGTAAATCATGACCTATAAGAAAGCCCATGATAACCCGTAATTTGTTCCTACTAAGCTGCAGAATACTACTTGTTAGACTATGAGTAGGTTTCTTAATCATGAGTCTAGCATGTCTTTGTTCACTGGTCTGTTCCCACCTTTTTGTCATCACTTGATAAGAGATGTTATTAATTTCACAGATTGCGGTTTGTTTGGAAATACCGCAAAAAGATTCCGGACCACAGGGTGCCAACTTGGCACCTTGTGTTGCTAAGGTATCTGTGGCCTCATTTCCAACTATACCTATATGACCAGGGACTCATAATAACGTAACACTATTTTGGAGAGTCAAGACCTGTAGGAGTTGACGACATTCCAAGGTAATTTTAGAACTTATCTTGGAAGATTAAATGGCCTTGAGGGCCGCCTGACTGTCACTGAGTATGAAGATTTTTCTACAAACTTAGAGTTTATCTGTACATATCTGTAAACAGTAAATAATAGCTAACATCTCTGCCTGAAAGACTGTGACCCACCGACCAAGTCGATGAGAGCGAAGGGTTTTGGGTTCTCTACAGTAAACACCCAGGCCAGAGTAACCATGATGTCGGGAGCCATCCGTATACCAAATGATTGCACCCTTAGGAAAATGCCAACTCCCCCCTCGCTGCTCTACCATGGGGTCTATGATGACCTCACTCGAGAGCTCAAAGAAGGTACAAGTTTCCGCAATATCGGAGGGCATTTGCAAAATACTGCTGGTCATAATTCGGCTAATGATGGTATGAGATTTCACCCCAGGGAAGTCTACCCATAGCCCTTGATGACCCAGACGATAAGAACTTTTTCTAGCAATTCCCTGGATATAAATATCCAGGGGAGTCAGAGAAAGGATAACTTCCATGGCCCTGGTTGGAGTAGTTGAGACAGCACCCGTGATACCCAAGCAGGCCAACCTTTGAAGGGATCACAATATATTAGGATAGGTCTAATGGCTGTTACATACAACCAGTGTGTCATTTTTGGAGTAAGATCCCAACATTTGCCTAGGACACGGCGACATCGATAGAGTGCCATTTTAACCTGATTTATTCTTTTATCAAGATGTTGATTCCAGGTCAATTTACTATCGAGGATAACTCCTAAGTATTTGACCTCTTTCCTTACTATAATCTTTTCACCAAACAAGGTTGGTGTTCGGTTAAAAGGAATAAAGTGAAACCTCACCTAACAGACACCCCTTAATTACGGACACTTTTTAATTCCCCGGCAGAGGTGTCTGCTATTGAGAGGTTTCACTGTAATTACTTTCCGACAAGTAAAATGTACAAGAGTGGATTTCAAAGGATTAACCCTTAAATTCCGCTCAATGCACCATGTTTGAACCTCATCCAAAGCAAATTGCATCAGGTCCAAAAGTGTAAGTTTATCAATCCTGGATACGTAGATGACGTCATCCGCATACCCTTGGGATCGTCCACCACCAGGTTCCATAGCAGGGGGGAAAGAATACCACCCTGCGGACAACCCCTGGAGGGTCGGATCTTCTTTTCTCCCCCAAAAAATAGGAGACGACAATTCTGTCCGCCAAAAGGGTTTGAATCCATTTCCGGAACAGTGGAACAGTTGCTTTAGAACATAAAGTATTGGCAATTGAAGCATAAGAGGTGTTATCAAAAGCTCCCTCGATATCAAGAAAAGCTGCAAGAGCCAATTCCCTATACTCAAGGGTTCTCTCGATTTTAACCACTAACTGGTGCAAGGCAACCTCTGTAGATTTGCCCAGTTGATAGGCAAATTGATTAGCATAACACTGCATCCCAATAGTTTCTCTAAACTGCCTATCAATAATCAAAACATTTAAGTATGAAAGAAGATAAACTAATCGGTCGAAAACTTTTGGCCAAGTCATAGCAGTCCTTACCAGGTTTCGGAATAAAGACCACTTTATTAATATATAAGATTAGGAATTGACCAATCTCCACAGATTAGGAATATAACTTAGAGCTAAACTGGCCCTAAAGATACTTGCTGAAGCAAGATTGGCGTAATCTCATCCGGTCCAGGAGACTTGTATGGTTCAAAAGATTTAATTGCCCATACAACTTTATTAAGTGTAATCACTTCCTTGGACATAGCTCAGCTATCCCTAGAGATATTGCTGGAAGAACCCAGACAATTAATATCCAAGGGTTCGCAGGGAAGTGAGTTGTTATAAGAGTCTCAAGGACTTCTTTAGCATCCTTGGTAAATTTACCATCCGTTTTTTGGAGAGTACCAACAAAAATTGGATTATCTCTCTTTAAAAATTTGTTGAGTCTAGCTCCTTCTTCAGTCTTTTGGACTGATTCGCAGAATTTCCTCCACGAAATACGTTTAGCCGTTCTAACGGCTCTATTATACTCAGCGAGGGCAAGCTTATAGCTATGCCGATCGTTGGTCTTTTTAGCTTTCCTAAAAAGCTTCCTAACAGCTCGTCTACGCTGAGAAAGATTCTGATTCCACCAAACGCGCCAGGGTCTACTTCTCTTTCTCAGCAGGGGACAATTTTCGTGATACGACTCAACCAGGACCTGTTGCAATCCATTCACACATAGTTCCAGGTCAGTCGTATCACGAATTTTGGTCGGAAGACCGGAGATCGCTGAACGAACGTCCTCACAAAATTGAGTCCAATTCGTCCACTTAGGAACCCTAAAGGTCCTATCCCAGTCCTCATCTGCTAAAAGAGAAAAACGTTTATGTTGGTGGTCAGCCAAAGATGGCTTCTCATCAACATACCATTTTTTTTTTATCCATTTGCTCATATTGGAAAAACCAATAGTGATATCGATTACGTCCCTTCTAACAGATGTGATGAAGGTTGGTTTATTACCTAGATTAAGAATTTCTAAGTTATTTTCTAAGATGAAGTCAAATAAAAACTTACTTCTCAAATTAGTGTGGAACTCCCACACATAATGTGGTGAGCATTTGCATCGCAACCAAAAATGATTTCCACATTATGGCTAATCGAAGTTTCCCATATTCTTCTAAAATCGTCGTTTATGGGTGTAGTCTCTTCAAATGGAAGGTAACCCGAGACAAAAATAATGTCTTGGTTTCTCCCTTCCATTTGAAGGGTGAGTTTTGCTACGGCCAAGTCCCTGGAACACAGTTGATACATACGCAGAGCATTAATATTATTTTTTATCAATAAACAAGCTCGGGGAGATGAGCATGAAAAATCATAAATCAGCTTAACTCCACAGTTGCTCAAACCTCTAATTCCACCTTTGGAAATCCAAGGTTCTTGAATTAGAGCAATGTGGATGTCCTCGGCCAGAAAAGTTTCACTGAGGTTGTCTACCACCAGTTTTTTATGTTGCAGGTTAGCTTGAATGCACCTCAGCATCTGGCGGTGAAGATATAGAAGGTTTCCCTAAAACCTTAGCTTGGATCTGAGACAGCTCAATGTATAAAAACCATTGTCTATCTTTCAGAATCCTCGCATCCAGTTCGGGAAGGGCCAACACATTGGTGACTACATGATCCTTAAAATTAAGATTCAGAATGCCCCATTGCGTAGAAGTCAAATCTTTATTCTGGATTTCTATCCTTTTCAGGATATCTTTTCCAGGATATTTACTAAAACGTTCAGGGAGCTTTAAGATTATCTTGGTGGTTTTGACGAGTGTCTTCGCCTCACCCACCAACAGAGTCTCCCCCTCCCAAGGATTAAACTTCTTGACTGTTGTAATTAGCCAGTCAGAAGTCGCTTGATCCGCACAGAGCAAAATAAAAGCTCCAGCTTCCAAGCGACAGTACTTAAATTGAGGTCCAGTGCCTGAAGGCATGTCCCCCTTAACGTCCACCAGTTTCTCCTGGAAAGCTTCCAACTGCTGCTCAGTGAGCTGCTTGTCTGGATAGCCATCCAGGACAACTGCTATTTTTATAGTTGTTAAAGCCTCGCTAAAAGTCCCAGACTTGGGTTTCTTCACTGGCTTCTTGCCCTCTGAAGAAGGAGTGTTACCCTCAGACCTAGATCTTTGGTCGGGGTTTGCACCTCCTTTTCAGTGGGCGTCAGGCCGACCCTAGGTTGTCCAATCTTGGTGCCTTTCACTGTTTTCTTCCTAGATTTATGGCGTTTAGCCGGCCCAGGAGGAATTTATTCACCAATCACGCTGCTAACCTCGCCAGAGGCCGCACTCTGTGAAGAATGCGGTGCCTCAGGTTCAGAAGCAGCCGGCTGATTGGATTCAGTTGATATAACAGAGGACATTCCTGCCATGTCAATATCAACTGTTAGTTTCTGGTGCCCCGCAGGGTTGCCAGATGAAATTGGGGGTTTATTACTTTCCATAAACTGGAGTAATAAGTGCAGGATTGACGGTCCATCTTGAGAGTGCCTGCATACCAGGATAAGGCTAGTTACTCTTGAGTGTCGCCAGGTAGACAGGAGGCTCCGTTAAAGACACTATAACCGAAGTGTCATCCACCCTTCAGCACAGGTCACATAACACCTTGAGTTTGGGAGTTGGTCTGCGCCCCCTTATTGGATATTCGGGGATGTCCTAAGTTGTAAACAATTTAAGATATTCGGCTATCTGCCACCTGCTGACGCACCCAGTAGCCGCTCAAGCCGATGGGAATGCCAGCGATAGGTGTGGTCTCTGGTTTGAGTTCAGATCACGGAATTTTTCCTTCCCTTTTATCCTTTGTATTTATTTTCTCATTTGTTCTCGTTTTGTAATCGATCAGCCCTGATTTTGAAAATACACCTTGTAGAATGGATATACATAAAGTTCTCCAAGTTTCTTCAATACCATTATTCTAAGCTTATTTATTCCTAAGATTACTAGCCTATGATTAATGAACGGATATATATTAAGAGAAGGACGAGACACAAGAACCTTGGAATACAATAAATAATAGTTATTAATTAAAAATACAAATTAAATAAAAAATAAGATATAATAAACAAAAATAATTAATCAAAATAAAAGGCTGACGTTTCGGATAGAGACTATCCTTTATCAAAGCAAAAAAGGGTAATTCTCTAAAAGCAAATAGAATATTAGAGAATTATCCTGAAGTTATGAAAGTTGTACTAACGGACGGGTTTATATATAGTTTGCAT
>JAHWFO010117157.1:335275-351360 GCA_023313115.1 Rhysida immarginata
CCTAGGCTTTACAGAACCTGAGTTATTAATTTGTTGATCTTGGTGGCGGCATTTTTATTTCTGTTCATATCTCAGTTATCGTTCAAAATTGGACCCATGTTCATAGGACGTTTTGTGTTTATCTTAACCTCTATAATACCCCCTTTAAGTATTTTACATTCGATATAAATCACCCTGTATTTCAAAAAAACAAACAAATTTAAAATCCCTGGCCGAAATCTAGGTATTTTAATGCTAAAAAGTTTCAGTTTAACGTACATTTCAGGGGGAAAATCCTGAGATCACGCACTTCCTTCGGAAGGGAAGTAAAGCCGTTGGTCCCATGTAGTCGTTTGCCAGCTGCACGTTAAAGAACCCTTGCGAGGCAAAATTTGCGGCCCCTATAGTGCCGTCCTGAAATGACCATAGCAGTTGAAAAGGACGTTAATAAATACCAAACCAACCAACCAACCAGCAGCTGTGCCCCGAAAATTTCAACTGTGTTTTCCCTCAGACGGAATTACAGAGCACCAAACGTGACAAATATGAGCCCCCGATTGAATTGAATCTCAAAAGTTGAATATAAAAAAATTTGTTTATATCTTTAAAATTACTTTCAAAGAGCTTGCTGTATAGATATCAGTTCTATTGACAATGCTTTCGTCTGAGCTTGGAGCCGTGTGACGTTTTTTATGTATAGTCATGTGATCTGGGCATGCGCTTTCACAGACCTTGCAATTATCCACATTTGTCTTTTTTTATTATTATTAACTATAATCGTAATTAAAGTTACGATTTCAAAAATCGATAATTTGAAAACTACTCGTCAAAATGACCTGATATTCTAGCAGAACAATCGTGAGGCAATGGAATTTTGTTTGGCGAAGGGAAAAAATAGTTCAAAAATCTGCCGATAGATGGTGCTGGCAGGGTTCACATTGTCTGGAGATATTCAAATTACTTATACGTGACATGCGCACTGCAGACATAGCTGCCATAAAAATGCAGAGCACCAGCTCTTTGCTTGAATGCTTCATCATGACTCTGACTATGAAGGATCGCGCTCTGCTCTTCAAGCTCTGTTTTTTTTTGGCATTATCACTGTTGTCGCTGTAAACACGTATTCTTGTCTTTTCGCTAATAAATTTTTCGTAAACCCCTGAACTCTATTGTTTCCTTTTGGCTAACAACATTCCTGTGTTTCACGAATCCATTTTTGGTTTTTCCCCTGACATTACCCTGCCAGCGCCATCTATCGGCAGATTTTGGAACTATTTTTTTTTTCCTTCGCCAAACAAAATTCCATTGCCTCACGATTGTTCTGCTAAAATATCAGGCATTCTGACGAGTAGTTTTCAAATTAGCGATTTTTGAAATCGTAACTTTAATTATAATCACCCTGTATATGGATTGAACATATTTGTATACATAATTTCGAAAGTTACTTAACAGAGGAATAAATGATATACAGTCGAACCCCAATAACTCGAACTCTGATAACTCAAATTCCCAGTTAACTCGAACAGTATTCTAAGTCCCATCCCCCAGTGCATTTAAATAATAGAAATTTCACTTGTTAACTCAAACGAAGTTTTTAATAAATCCCGGATAACTCGACGAAATTTTTGGTTTTCATGAATTGGTGTTCTTAAATTTAAAACAAAAACTATCTTAGAATATTTTAAAAATTAATAGAATACAGGAGTGCTCGAGTGACCCCCCTCCCCCCCTCTCCTCCCTCCTCATGCGCAGTCAAATAAGTAGGCCAAGTATACATAAGAAGATCAAGAACTCTTCATATGAATTTTTATAAATTCAAAGATATTCCAAAAAGTTGCAAGCCATTTGAAAAAAGTACGAAAAGTAATGAAGAATTAATATGAAAATAAAAGTTATGAATTACGACTTGATAAATGACCGATCTGTTGCTGCTTGACAGTGTCCCTTTTTTTTTTTTTTCGAGCTATATCCAAGTGTGCCTTTAATTTCAGCCAGTCTCCTCAAAAAGCTTTGCCTGATGAAGCTTTATTTCATTTTCCAACTTTAATTTTATGTCCACATGACAAAGAAAACTGTGTAGAAATTCATGGTCACTGGCAGCCATTGTTGAAATTGAAACTTAACGCTAACACGAAATTGAGAATCGAACTAGTTGATTGTGAGCGTTCAATGGTAGAATTTTAAAAGTAGTAAATGATGACGATTGTGTTTTTGATTTTAGAGGCAGTGTTCATGTTAACCATAAAGTTCATTGCATGAACGATCGCAAGTGAATTTTTAGAAGTAGCCATACATTTCAGATTGGTCGTTGCTGTTTTGCTTTCGAAACTTTTTTTCTAAACACTTCAGTCGCATTGCCTTTGTTGATGTAAAAGTGATGGAAATTTGAGAAATAATGTGAATTCTCTTTCAATTTTTGAATGTAAAACATTTTTACATTTATCATAAATGCTAAAATATCGCGAAGAGATGCTTTTCGAATATTTTTACAAACCGGAAGTATAATTCGGAAGCCATGCCAAAACGAGATTGGAACTGATTTTGCATTAAAACGACCGCAAATTGCGAGGT
The DNA here is from genome assembly GCA_023313115.1 of Rhysida immarginata. Classification (NCBI taxonomy): domain Eukaryota; kingdom Metazoa; phylum Arthropoda; class Chilopoda; order Scolopendromorpha; family Scolopendridae; genus Rhysida; species Rhysida immarginata. The sequence continues at coordinate 337,826 of JAHWFO010117157.1, forward strand.
CCGTACTGTAATTGTAAATGGATCTCATAAAAAAAATTAGAATTTAAAAAAACATTGTGAGTATAATGTAATCTTTATAGTTGTCTTGTAACCTCGTTTTCAATTTACTGGTTAACTCAAAAACCTGATAACTCAAATTTTTTATCTGGCCCGCTGAAGATTCGAGTTATCAGGGTTCGGCTGTACTGATTGTTCTGATTGACTTTTATTCGTACATACACTTATGACTAGTCTGTAATTTTTGAAATTCTGTATATAAATCTGTTCAATCCACATATCTACATATCTTCAAATGCTGATGAAGATAGTATACATGTATAATTTTAAATTTACTTAAACTATTTGTTAATATCATTGTTTATAATAATACATATAACATTATAATATTAAGAGATGACATAAATCGTTTCCTGTTATTTGGAGATTTTATGAATTCCATTTTTCCTGGTTCTTAATATTTCAAATTTATTGGATCGTATGGTTTTCTTTGAATCCTTAAAAGTCCAAAATTCTTTATTAGATTACGTCTTATATATGTTACCAGCAATGTCTCAAATCTGCATTGTATAGAATGCCTGAAATTTGCAAGCAAAGTAAGAAATGGTTTATACAGGGTGATTCAAAAGTCCCCGAACACCAAGTTTAAGACATATTTACTGCAAAGCCATAAAAAATGTCCGAGTATTGCTGCTTGCGGCAGTGGTGTGTGACTTTTGAATGCGCTACACAACATGAGAGCAACATGTAGCAAAAAGTTTGCATGGGCGAGCAGTGACGTTATGTCATTCCCACACAAAAACAGCGCATCTTCATGCAGTAAAACACTTGTGCTTAATATCTTAAAACTTAGCAGTAAGCAATGCGTTTTTTCAAACCTCTTGTACTATGGCCATACCTTTAGATGTTTAGTAGCTTTCTTGGCAGGCTGATATGAGGCCTCTAGCTCTTGAGACAGCCACCAAAGTGACTTCCATGGAGAACGCTGCAGGGAAGCTTGAAATTTCTCCAGAAATGTGGCCTGTCGAGCACATCACACATGCAATCTGTCTCGTAAAACCGGTATAGACTTTTTTCAGACGCGCATTTCGCCGATAGATGGCAGAGCAGCGCTACTTCCGTCCACCATTATGAGATGTTGACTTTTAGAGTTTCAGGCTAGAGAGTGTATGGGACAAGAACGATTTCGGCACTCGCAGGCAATTCCTTTTCTATTTCTAGTGATTTTAGTGCTCAGATGGAAAAGCTAAACAAGCAGGGTTCATGCTGTGCCGTGGTAGGTTGCTCAAATAGCTATTTTCGATTGCGACAACGGAAGAAACAAGTTTGTGTTGCTCACGCGCCCTTACAATATGAAGACTGCCCTTGCTTGGTGCCTTTTTCTTTATTTTTGTTTCCCAAAAATGATGCAGAAAAGCTGAAATGGATGAATGCAATTAACAGAAAAATTTTTATATGTCTCAAGGAAGCCGTGTATTCATATTGTTTCCACAAATCAATTCTTACTCAACCGCAGTGCAGGATGTGTGTAACCAGAGTTGAACAAGACATGGGCTTAAAATGTCAACTTTCAGTGTACTGGTCTGGATAACCAACTTTTTAGCGACGGATAACTAGGAATTTACATAAAAATTTATACAGAAAGTATATGCTGCTAGTGCGTTAACATATCTTCACTATCTTTAATGGTTAATCTTCACTATCCGCACATCACACGATAACTGATCATGCGACCAAGGTAACTGTCTTTATTTTTTAATAATAACTGGGGGCAGTCTGCCCCCCCTCTAACGAACTGATGCAATACCCCCTTTTCTATCTAGTCACAGTAAATGGCTAAGAAGTGATTGTTAAATTGATAAAAATTTCATTTACCTTGGTCGCATGATCAGTCACCGCACGATGTGTGGAGAGTGAAGACATAAAGAATCTGTATATTTCACACCTTCCATCCACTCCTGAATTCTCATAAAATAGTTGCCATGACTTATGTCTCAATCCTCGTATTAAAAGAAATATATAATCTATAGACTACATATATTTTGTGTAAATATGTGCAATGAAGTTATACGAAAACTGTAAGTTTACTGAAATATATATTTCTGCATCTTGAAATTTATGTAAATATTAATCTAACTGTTTAAATGAGCAAACATTTAACATTTTTGAATTTTAAATGAGCTTTTATCTTATCTGCGATTAAATCAGTCATTTTTGATCCAAAACAAAAGTTTAATCCAAATGCTTCGTACTCAAGCTGAGGCAAACTGAGTGCTCAAATCGCTCAAATCAACATCTCGTAATGGCAGCCAAGCCACGTGACCACGCGAGCACAACTTCCGCTGAAAAAGGTCTATACAAGATCATACACAGTCGTTTTCCCTGGTACAGTATAGAAGCATCAGAAAACTTCCTTTGAAAGCACTGAATGCTACATTGGTATGATTTTTTCACAAAATAAACTTCCAAGAATGTGACTCTGATCTTGTGTCAGAACCTTGCCCGTGCAACTGCCGTGTCACATGGTGCTCTCACGCTGCGCAGCACATTCCTAAAGTCACGCACAACTACCACAAGCAGCAATACTCTAGCATCTTATATGGTTTTGCAGTAAATACATTTTAAACTTGGAGCTCGGGGACTTTCGAATCTCCCTATATTTCATATATATCCTAGGAATTCTATACGATGCCAAAGGGGCGGCTAGTAGAGTATATCCCTGCTAATGACTAAAATCACCTATAATTGTGAAACCAATAAGTACTCCATTCTTGTGCTACTTTGTGTTTTTATTTTGAGAATTTTAAACACAAACAGTTACGAGCATTTGTTATTAGTAAATTTGTGTGAAATTTTCCTATTTATATTTCATGTAATTCTGTATAAATTCTGAAAGGCATTTTTCTTAAATAATAAAAGGAAGTCATTTTTCTTAAATACATTATACGAGGGTCAGTCAAATGAAAACTGGAAATATTTTTTTATAGCTCCTTTATTACAGACAGAGTTGGAACAAGTACACAATGTAGTCCCCCTGCTTTTCGATGCATTTCTGCCACCGAATCGGGAGGGCATAGATATCTTGAGAAAAAAAAATCTTTTGGCTGCACGGGCACCACTCATGCACCACCTGTTTCACCTCCATGTCGGTCGCTAAAGATGTGGAAATCAGAGGGTGCGGGGTCAGGAGAGTAAGGAGGATGGGGGAGGCACTCCAAATGCAAGTCCTGGATAGTCGCCACAGTCGCACGAGCCATATGAGGTCGCACGTTGTCATGCAGGATGAGAACGCCTGTTGAGAGGAGTCTGCGAGACTTGGTGCGTATAGCAGGTTTCAGAATGTCATGCACCAATTCACTATAGGTGGCACTGATCACAGCCTTGCCCTTATTCATGTAATGTTCCACTATGGGATCCTTGTGGTCCCAGAACAAGGTCAGCATCACCTTTCCTGCGGATGGCTGGCTGCGGAACTTTTTCGACTTTGGTGATGTCAAGTGCCACCATTCCTTACTGGAACGCTTGTCTATGGTTAGTAGTGATAGGCCCAGGACTGGTCTCCAGTCACAATCCACTCGAAAAAGGTGTCGCCTTCAAGTTCGTAGTGGCGCAGCAGCTCCTGGCAGGCATCGACTCGCCATTCCTTCATTTCGGGTGTCAGCCAACAAGGGACCCTTCTTGTGGCCACTTTCCGGTATTTCAGCTTATCATGGACAATATGCTGAGCAGAGCCATGACTGACCTGTAAAGCCATTGCAATGTCATCGATGATGACCCATCTATCCTTCAGAATCAAATCCTCCGCCGCTGCAATCGCCTCGGCTGTCACAAGACAATGTGCCTGGCCTGGCCTCTGTGCATCCGCCAAACCTGCTGTGCCAGTACTGAATTTCTTATACCATTCTTATACCTCAGTCTGTGGTATACATGCAGCACCATACTATACGAACATGTGTCGATGGATTTCTATTGGTTTCGTGCCTTCACTATGTAGGAAATGGATCACTCCACGCTGTTCTTCTTTGGTGCATTCCAACAAGGGGCCGCCATAATGGAATTGGTGTATAGCGCCACTCGGTAAAGTGGGGAAGCAGAACCAACGCCAATTGATGGCGGGAGAATCCACAATTGATGCGTACCGGGTCTCATCGCAATGGGAACATTTTCGATTTTCTACAGCGGTTTTCATTTGACTCAGCCTCGTACAATATACTCTTCATGTGTCAGGGGACTATGAAAATAGTTTGACTTGTCAGGAATTTGACTTCAATGCCATTCAAAGCTGGAATGTAGGGGAAGGGATTTCGAATTTATCTCAACTTAAGTGGAATATTGACTTAACCGATTTTGACTTGTGTGGATTATATTGTATATAAGGTACGTTTCATATTATAAGGGACAGCGCATTTTCTAGATGTAAAATTTAAATTAATAACTGTAATCAATGGAAAAAAATTTTATTATAATAAATGAAAAATGTTCACATTGTCCGTACAGTTTTGTAAGGATTAAACAAATAGTTTCAGTGCTAATATTTCTTTCAATTATAAGGGACAATTTTGAAAATGTAAACATACAATGTTATTTAAGACTTGATATAAGACCCATTCGCTTTTATTATTTCAAAGACTCTTTTTGGCATAGAATTAACCAATTTCTGGAGTAATTCTGGAATCTAAACTATCCCAAGTTTCAACAATAGCTCGTTTCAGATCGTCAACATTTTCAAATCGACCATGTTCGTAAACTTTGCGTGCAAGAATGCCCCAAAGGTTTTTGATGGGGTTTAAATCAGGGCTCCTAGAAGGCCAATTCATTACTTTAACCCCTTTCTCTGCAAACCAGGCTATTGTTGCTCTCGATGAGTGACATGGTGCATTGTCCTTCTGAAATATAAATTCAGATCCTCCAATAATAGGTACAATTGGCAAAAGGTGCATTTCAAGAAGCTCTTGATAGTACTTAGAATCCATTCTTTTATTGATAAATGCAATTCCTGAACTGCCATTAAAGCTAAATACTCCCCAAACCATCACAGTTCCACCTCCATGAACTCGTTTGGAAATATTGCTGTTCTTGGCGTAAATCTTCCCAATAGTAGTCCCAACTCTCCGGACCATCCAAATTGAAGGCCTTTTCATTGCTGAAAAGAACTTGCATCCATTCATTAGTCCATCCCACATATTCCTGTGCCCACTGTAAGCGGCTTTTCATATGGATGTCTATTAGGGGTGGTTTGATGGACTTGTATCTTAAATGCGGATTTTTCTTGACCACCCTCCATACTGTGGAGTGGGATATTGGAAGTTCCAAAGTGTCAGGAATTAGTCTTAATGAGGTCCCATTATTTGATATCTCTCCAATGGATCCTCCTTGTATCTCTTCTTTTCACCTTGGACTTTGGACCAGGTTTCTTTTTTTTTTTTTTTTTTTTTTGCCTTAGTTTTATTTGGGTTTTGCTTAACTAAAAGGCCAATAATACTTTTTGCACGTTTTAGACGCTTTGATATTTCTCGCACTGACATTCCTTTTTCTCGAAAGGCCAGAATACGACCTTTTTCTTCATCAGTTACTGGTCTCGTTTTAGCCATCATTAAAGAATGAACGAAGAAAGGAAGACAGCTTACAAACATGTTCAAAACGATTTTATGCAAATTACGTTTTAACCATTAACATGTATAGTTGGAATAGGTGAACTAGGACACTTTTTTTAATTCTGTCCCTTATAACTTGAAAGGTGTAAAGAAATATTAGTACTGAAACTATTGTTTAATCCTTACAAAAGTGTACGGACGGACAATGTGAAAATTTTTCATTTATTATAAGAAAATTTTTTTCTATTGATTACAGTTATTAATTTAAATTTAAAAATTCAGAAAATGCGTTGTCCCTTATAATATGAAACGTACCTTACATGCATAAGGCATATTTCAAAATAAGAACCAATCAGTTATATGAAATAATTTATTAGTACTTCTAAATATGTACATCCTTATATTATTTTTCTACATAGTCACTATTTCTTTTCAAATACTTTTGATATCGTGAAAACAAGCTTCTTCATAAAATTCTGCCATCTAGATTTTAAGCAGTTTTGCACTGAGGTGTTCAACTCTTCAGTTTTGTTGAATCAGTTTGTGCTGTGGTTGTTCCAGGCTCCATGAATCAATCAAAAGCACACCCTTTTGGTCCAAAATCTAGTTGGCAAGAATTTTCTTTGAAACTAGATTTGGGTGAATGGAATGATGCTACTGCATGGATTGATCTTGCACTCAATGACTACCATCTCTTATGACACCTTAAGAACTGGCTAGTTTGCATCTCAACAATATGAACTATATATAGAGAGAGGGCCAATCTGGTTATAGATATGGGTGTCGCCAGGATTACTTGGGGGGGCTAGGCAAGTCAATTTCATATGTGAAAAGTTGCACAAATACTAACTCCATGCTGTATAAAACCAATATCAATACTTCAAAGTTTTCCTGTGTACATCTTATTTTCAGCATAAATCAAGTATTTGTATATAGGTTTACTTGATTTAAGGGGGGGGGGGTTGCTCCTGCTCCTCCTTGGCTACACCCATGGTTAAAGTAATGGTTAGAGACACAAGCCAACCAATTGGCTAGATGTTATCTCCGTTACATCGAGAATTAAATCTAATTTGAAATTTGTTTGATTATTTAGTAAGTTTCTGGTTATTTTCTTTTTAAAATTTTCTTATAAATTTTCTGGAGTCAATTTAATATACGAGGGTTGGTCAAAAAGTAATACCTCCATGGCTGTAACTTTTTTTATTTGTTAACCGATTTTCAAAATTCTAATTGTACCTGACATTTACATTTGTCCTCTATGTAATGCACTATTCACTTTTCGACAGAGTCCCCATCCCTTTCCACGCATTGCGCCAACGTGTTATTAGTCAGGTGAACCCATCATAGAGGAATTCCAGGGTTGTTGTTGACACAAGGATTGAATGGCATGGAACCACCATAGGATGCAACTTGTGCAACAACTCAAGTCTCTGAGATTTCCACCATTCTGCAAAAACCCTATACAACTATAAGCAATATGATTGTGAAGTGGAAGACCCAGAAAGCAACAACAGTGCGAACACGAACTGGCAGACAGAGATCTTCGAGTGCTTGCACGTGTGACCCGGAGCAATCAAAGGTCTTCTGCTAAAATGATTTCTACAGAATTCAGAAATTCTGCTTCCTGTGTTGCTAGCACAATCACAATTCCTCGGAACTCCATTCCCTAGGTTTCCATTGGTCATGCTGCTGCTCACAAGCCTTCCATCACTGACAACAATTCCAGGTGATGTTTGGAGTGGTGTAAAACTCAGAAACTGGAGCATGGAACAGTGAAAATGTGTCCTATGGACTGATGAATCACGGTACACACTCTGGGTTTGGCGGATGTCTTGAGAACGTTTTCTATCTGTGTGTAGCATGATGTTTGGAAAAGGTGTCATCATGCTATGGGGCTCTTTTTCATGGTTTGGACTGGGCCAGCTTGTTTCTGTTAAAGGAACGATGAATGTCATTGCTTATCGAGGCATCTTGGACAACTGTGCACTGCCAGTATTGTGGGAACTGTTTGGAGATGGGCCTTTACTATATCAACATGATAATGCTCCTTCCTATAAAGCAAGGTCTGTACACAACTGGTTTCAAGACAACAGGGTTGAAGAAATGTATTGACCTGTTCAGAGCCCCGATCTCAATTTCATTGAACACCTGTGGGATGAATTGGAATGTTGACTATGAGCCAGACCATGCCACCCTTCATCCGTGGCTGAACTAACCAGTGCTCTGAGGTAGGAAGAATGGAGGGAAATTCCAGCTTCTTACTACCAAAAATGGTAGAAAGCCTTCCTCGGAGGATGGAGGCTGTCATTAGAGCAAAAGGGAATACCACTGCTCACTAATTCCTGTTATCTGAAGCCTGCAACGCAGAAATATCTGTTGATGTCCCTAACTTTTGATCACATAGGTATCTATATAAATATCTATAGATGAAGCAGTCACTTCAAAATGTATCAGCCATCAATAAAACTAGTTGAAGTGTTTATATGTATGCTGTATTGTTTAAGATATTAAATAAAGCTATGAATAACATAAAATGTCTAATTAATGAATTAAAAAAATAAATTGTGGAATTGAAAAAACCCAAAAAGGAAAGGGGAGGAACCTCTTAACCACAAAAAAATACTAGTTTCTCCGTAACCTTTTTTTTTCATATCTAGAGTAATACAGATATTCATTACAAAATTTATGATGTGGAGAACATTTTTTTTAAATCTCTCCTTTATTGGTTTGATATTTTCCTTGAAATATGGATTGAAAAAAATTTTTTTTTAATTTTATTTTCAGAGGTTTATGTATCCAGTGTGCTCTACAGCTAGAAAAGTGTCCCATGTGTCGAATAGACATTCTTGAACGGGTGGAAGTTACGTGACCCTGGTTTATTTAATTAAAAAACTTTAAAAAACGGCCATAACATTATCTTGCAAGTAAAAAACAAAACAAAAAAAACAAAAACAAAAAAAAGTGTAATTATCAAAAAAAGCAGAAGATGCCATGTGTGTGAAGAGTCAGACATCGGTTTTATCAGAACATACAAATCAGAAGAACAGACCAAAACCAAAAAGAATCCCACCTCTCATGCTTATTGGAAAATTCCACTGAAGGCTACAAAAACAAGGTTGCCTATCATTAAAATGAATTAGAGAAATGTTTCAAGATCTTATTAACACAGATGCATGAATTTTCAAATTCTGAATTTTGTAAAAAGAGATAATGTTTATTTTTTCCTGCACCAAGTGTGAAAAAGATGATTTTTCCTTTTAATTATGAATTCTTTTTTTTTTTTTTTTTTTTTTTCCTTCCTCTTATTCTTTTAGAGGTGTAATTGTAAATGATTTTTTATGTTATTTTTATATATATTTTTTACATGAATATCCAAGACACTCTTTTCATCCAAAACCAATTTTGGCATTGGAAGGAAAGATCTATTATTTTTGTATTTTTTTTTTTCCTATTTATGATTTGGAGTTTCACTCATTTTTTAATATTATATATATTTTTTAAAAAGTTTTAAATGTGTTTAAAATTTAATGTCAACAAGTTGTTTTACATTAAATTCTAGTTGTTCCTCAGTGTTTGGATGAAATTATGTTTTTCCTATTTAAAATAAAAGAAAAGTTGTTGAATATTAGCCAACCTCTTCAAGTCTGTAAATTCCATAAAATAATTTTTGAAAGCACACACAGTCTCCCTTTTCTGATTAATCAATGCTGCATACAACATAAAAAAAAATTAGATAGTCATTTGGGTTTACAGTCTTATTTTAAAAGACATGGTTGGTTATTAGACAACGTTTTCGTTGTACCTGTCACAAAGGGTGTCTTGTATATTCATTCCTTTAATTTGAAAAAATTTTTTTGCAGCCTAATTTCCAGTAAGACGTATACCATGAAAAATAAATAATGCATATTATGAAATAGGACAACTGAATGTTTATTTTATTTTTCATTTTTTTTTTTTTTTTTTTTTTTTTTTTTTTTTTTTTTTTTTTTTTTTATATAAAGATTTTATTTTTCCTCCAATAAAGAAAAAACCCAATCAATGCAAATTCATTTTCCTGTTTTATGTAATTATGTATATAAAAATTGTCACTGTTTTACTAAATGAAATTCAAATAGCCTTGTGTCCCATTTATTTTATTGCAGTTATCCATTTCATTACTATAATTATTAGAATTTATTTAAGATGTTCCCACTGTGAATTAAAAATGACTTTTCAAGTGACCAGTTTAATTCTGAATTTCAACTGCTTTAATTCCCAGAAGCAGGCATTGTGTGTAGCTGTCCACAGAGGAATTCATTCCTCAGACATTAATCATGAAAAAACACCAAGGGTTTGATTCACAACTAAACTGGCTCGTTTGCAAGATTTACAAACCACATCCGCATTTTGACATTTCCATCCACTTAATATTTTTATCAGCATGTTTTACACATTCTCTGTGTGTTGACATTTTTGTTATTTCACTCCTCATGATTCTTACATCAGTAGGTAATGCTATAAGTGTTGACTAATCTATTCTTTAGGCTATATTCCATCCTAAAAGGGAAAAGCAGTATAGGATGTGCTCTTTGAAAGAAGTTTAATGCATCAGTTAATTTTTAATATGCTTCATAATTCTTTATTACTATTTCCATTTATGTCATTTTATAGAACTTTTGCATTGTCAGGAATGATATGCTTGAGATTTCCTTAATTTGCCAACAATTCTTAAGATGACTTAATTTTTATATACCGTATTTTCTTATTATTACTTCCGCGTTTAGAGCCTTTTACCTAGTTTGTTTGTTTGTTTATTTATTTATGCATTTAGTTGCATTTTAAATTCTTTTTTATGATACGTATTCATGTTATTTTATATTTTCATTTAACATTCTTTATTAATTTTTTAAAGGTATATTCTAATATTGAAATCAAATACTATGAATAGCTTTCCTTTTTCTCTGTGTTATCAGTACTGCACTTGGTGGTACAGTTATACATTATAAATTTTTTTTTTTTTTTTTTTACTCTATTTTTTTCGCTTTCCTCTTTGTTTACTTTCTACTTTAAATGTATTAATCCTATTTTGGGCTTTGGCCTATTGCAGGATAACATCGGGCTTTACCCTCCGGTTTATCTAGGGGGTTATTCCTTGTTGTTGTCACTATTATTATTATTGTCATTGTTTGGAGAAACCAAACTCGGATCAAGTCCGGAAGCCAATCCCAGAGGCGGACCCAAAAGAGGGCCAAAGCCCAAGGGACTCAAATGCGAGGGAGGGAAAGTTATCCACTCGTGGGAGTACTGATGTTTGAGTGTAGGAATTTCCTTACTATGTGACATGTGTTTAGAATTGTGGCTTTCTGTAAGGTTTTGTATAAGTGTGGGTTTAAATTTAGTGTTGATAGGCTTTTGTGTAGCGAGTGTGGAATAATCCCAGTGGCGGAAAGAATGATAGGAACAATGTGTACTCTGTTAACTCCCCAAAGGCGTTTTATTTCGTGTGCAAGATCCGTATATTTAGTGATTTTATCAGTGTATGTCTTTTGTAAATTGTGTGTATTGGGGATGGAAATATCAATTATGTAAGTCACTTTGTTTTGCTTATCTACTAGTGTAATGTCTGGTCTGTTATGAGGGATAGTTTTGTCAGTGATTATAGCTCTGTCAAAATATAGTTTATGTGTGGTGTTCTCTAAGACAGTGTCGGGGATATATTTATAGTAAGGAGTGTGAATGTCCCTTAGCTTGTGTATTTTAGCTAGATGTTGATGTATGATGTTGGCTACCTGGTTATGTCTGTGCAAATAATCTGTCTGCGTGAGTATTTTGCAACTGGATATGACGTGTTGGATGGTTTCCTCTGCGATATGGCATTTCCTGCAAGACCCGTCAGTCGATTCTTTGATAATATGTTTTCTGTAGCTTTTAGTGTTAATAATCTGGTCTTGTATGGCAATCATGGTTCCTTCAGTTTCCCCAAAGAGACTCCCTTCACTCAACCAAAAGTTCGACGCTTTTTTGTCGACGTGTGGCTGGTTGAGGTCAGAAGGATGTCTACCGTGGAGTTGCTTTCCGAGCCATGATTGAAGTTTAGTGCATGTTGTAGGAATGTTATGGGTGTTCTGCATGCTGTTCAGATTCAGAGGTGTGTATTTTGTATCAGCCATGCAGACTGCTTTGTGTAATGGTGATGTGTGTTGTTTAGAGTGAAAGAATTCTCTGAGTGACTGAGTCTGTTTCTGGTGTAGATCTGTTATGTCAATAAGACCTCTGCCTCCCTCTGAACGAGGCAGGGTGAGTCTTTCAATAGCTGCGTGTGGATGGTGCTTTCTGTGCTTTGTAAGCAGTTTACGTTGTTTCCTTTCAAGTCCCTCAAGATCTGTGTGTGTCCACTGTATGACTCCAAAGGAGTAGGAGAGTATTGGCGTGGCATAAGCATTGATGGCCTTGATTAAATTTCTGGAATTTAAGTGCGTTTTAAGTATTGTCTCTAGCCTATGAAGATATTGTTTAGTGAGTGTATTCTTTATGTGTTTGTGCTCCAGAAGCTTGGCTTGCTTAAATCCTAGATATTTGTAAAATTCGTCATTTTCCATAGCAGCAATGTGATCTGGTTCATCTAATGTGAAGCCCCCTTCCCTGAGTACTCCATTTTCAATGTGAATGGTTTTGCATTTGTCCAACCCAAACTGCATGTGTATGTCTTTTGAAAAGGTTTGTGTAATGTCAAGTAATTGGTGCAATTGTGTTTGTGTGGAGGCGTAGATTTTCATGTCGTCCATGTAGAGTAAGTGTGAGAGCGTGTAGTGGCAGCTTTTATTATGTTTAATTGTGTAGCCATAAGTTGTGCTATTCAGTCTGTTGGAAAGTGCATTTAGTGCAAGACAAAACCAGAGTGGGCTCAGTGAGTCACCCTGGAAGATGCCCCGGTTTATCTGTATTTTGTCAGTCGTGATGGTTTCACTGTTGAGTGTGAGGTGTAGTGTAGTTCTCCAATGCAGCATTGTACTTTCTAAAAAAGTGATAAGTGTAGGGTTTATTTTATATAATCGTAGTGTATATAAAAGCCATGAGTGTGGAACACTATCAAAGGCCTTTTTGTAATCAATGTAGGCTGCATGGAGGTGTCGATGTTTATTGTGAGTTTGCCGTAGGACCACACTGTCTATCAGGAGTTGCTCCTTACAACCCATGTGGTTTCTACGGCATCCCTTTTGTTGCTCAGTGAGAATGTTGTTTGTGTCTATGTGTGTATAAATTTTGTTTGCGATACAGGCAGTTATTATTTTGTAAAGTGTAGGCAAGCATGTGATAGGTCTATATTGTGTGGGATCTGTAGTGTTATGTGACTTTGGTACCATGTATGTAATTCCTTGTGTGAGGAAATGTGGCAATGTCTGTGGTGTTTGCAAAGTGTTGGAAATCTGTTTTGCAAGGGCCAGATGCAAACAGGTGAAGCGCTTATACCAAAAGTTCTGAATCCTATCTACACCTGGAGCCTTCCAATTGTGAGTACGTTTAATGACTTGTGAGAGTTCATCTGCTGTTATGTCAGTATAAGGCATGTTTGATAGTGTGGATGCTAATTGCTCCTCTTCCCTGATCCAGCTAGCTTCCCTATTATGTTCAACTGAGACAGACCAAAGAGATGACCAATAATGTTGGAGGGCTGTTTGTGTTGGCAGACCAGTGTTTTTTGTCTGTGTATAATCTTTGTTTAACTGCTTATAGAATGTCTTCTCATTGTTTGCGAATAACTTGTTCTGCTGTTTGCGCTGAGTGCATGTTTTGTATCTCTTCAGGCGTTGTGTTTTTGCAGCTAACTTTTGTTTTAATGTGTCCATATATTCTGTAATGTGTTGATTGTGCTGCTCATGTCTGGTGTGTGTTTTAATCTTCTTAAATAATTGTCTGAGGCGTTTGTTCTGCTTTGATGAAGTGTTGTTTTTAGTGTACTGCGTA
>JAHWFO010117157.1:351370-371921 GCA_023313115.1 Rhysida immarginata
TTTTTTTTTTGATGAATGATTATATTTAAAAATGTCCATTCTGTATTCTATTTATTTTTTTATAATGTCAAAACTTGTGGGTTTTTCAAATGAATTTTCAAAGAAATAAATGATATTCTTGATGATAGAAGGAAAGCAGGTGAATGAATAAGAATGTTAATAATTAAAAAAAAAACAAAAAAAAACACCTCCCTTTTTTTTTTTCCCTATAGGTGGGAGGATGAACTGACATATTAAAGAAGGGAAGGAAGAGAATGAGAGAGTTCCACTGCCGCCGCTGCTAAGTTGTCAGCACCAGGCTATTTGTGGACAATCCATTCATTGAGGAGAAACAGGACTAACTGCCTTTTAAGTCTCTTCTTGTCGACTCGTGCGGTGACGTCACTGATCCACCGCAGCCCCTAGACCGGAAGTGAGAAGAGGGAAGGAGGAAGTGGCCGTGAAGAGGATCTATTGTGAAAAGGGGACTGACTGTCGGCCTCCTCGCGAGCGTGAAAGAAAATTCTTTCTCTGGGGCCCAAAGCGGGTATATATATACCCGCTTTGCTGGGCCCCATGTGCTACTGTCCCCCGTTTTTTTATTAAACCGGGGGAATAAGAAATTTCATTTTTATTCTTTTGATATTTCGAAACGATTTTAATCGGAGCTGTTTGTTGACGTTGTTATCACCTGATAAAGGGAAGATGTAGGTCAAGTCGATTGGGGCGTGATCGGTGAGGTGAGAGAGGGGGGGAATCCCCACGACTCATACATGGGATGGTTTTCGAAGGAGAAGCACGCGCTCGAAATAACGCAACACCGTTCAGTAATGAAGACCTTGATTTGGAAGATTATTTTGGAAATCACTTTAAAAATCTGGAATTTGGAAATCACTAATACCCCTTTTCGGTCGTTTTAGTGAAGAGAAGGTGCAACTCTGAATTTAATTTTTTTTTTTAACTTTGAATTTATATAAATTTTGAACGGGATAAAGACATAAACAATTTTTCATCCTGACAAAGGCAGTGAAAATAAAAATTAAAGACGTAGGACATTGCCGTTCAAGGAACTTGGTGGCTGTCATGGGTTTTATCAAGGAGATATTTGTATCGTCTTTCAAAATTGGTAATCATCGGCTTTCCGATAATAAAGAGCCGAGATTGGTGAATGTAAATAAAGCTCTTAAAAATGCCTTTCCTAATAAATCAGGAAAGTGAGATTAGTGAGATATTAAATTTACTTTTAAAACAACAACAACAATAATAATGTGAAAAATTGATGGAGGAGGTTCGAAAGTCGAGTTTCTATTAATATTGGGGATAAGAAGAAGCCATTGAGCTGTGGTGTTAAAAGTAATGATAACAACGTCGTAAAAACAGCAAATCAAGACAGGAAGGAAGGGGGTGCAATTAAAAGACATTAACAAAAAAGAAAATGCTTCGCTATTTATCACTTGACGGGGGCTGATATATGGGTAGAGGAAATTGCTCGGATAAAAATAAAAGTCCAATGTCCTGTACACGTTTTGCGTTTAGATTCAATGAGTGGAGAAAAGCTATTAAAAACGAAACGCTAAGTAAATTGCGTGTTTACTAAATTTCTTCCGCTATTTTAAGTCGCCTACTTAAAAATTAGATGTTGCCTTGTATTTAGCAGGTAATTCCATCTCTTGTAACAATTAGTGACACTTTTCCGTTTTTTTATGCAAGCGGTGATGGACGAAAACTGTTATGCACGAACACATTAGAATGAAAGGATTTGAAATGGAAGGATGATACCAAATAAAATATTTGATGAGTATTTTATCAAACAAAAACGAAAATACGCCTCTACAGCAAGCGATTCTTCAATGTTCTAATGTAGGCTGTTGCTGTGTAATGAATGAAAACAAAGCTTTAAGAAATTCCATCTTTTACTATTTAACCAGGTTAATTTCGCTCTTTGATTACTTATTTATAAGGACCGACAAATTTGAATTTTAAGACCGTTCTCATCATTGTTTGGAGTTTTCATTTTAATTAGCGAATTTAGGAATTCTGATTAACTAGGTTGGCATCGAGAGTTACATCTTCAAATTCCCGCTTAGCTTTGTCTCATGGAATTGAAATGTAGATTTAAAAAAAAAAAAAAAAAAAAAGTCAAATGGTGTATCCATATCTCCATATTTTGTAAATCATATAAATTTTACCTTCTGAATGAAAGAACCTATCCTTAACTCAGCACTATCACATAAGAGATTCTCTGGAGCTTTATACCTGGAGAATTTGATTAAAATACAGTCGAAACCGGATAACTCGAAAAACCCCTTAAGTCGAACTTTTCTTTTGTTCCGACCCTTTGAAGTCCTGAATTAAGTTTATTTGGGGGAAAATCCTGAGATCACGCACTTCCTTCGGAAGGGAAGTAAAGCCGTTGGTCCCGTGTAGTCGTTTGCTGGTTGCACGTTAAAGAACCCTTGCGAGGCAAAAATTGCGGCCCCTATAACGCCGTCCTGAAATGGCCATAGTAGTTGAAAAGGACGTTAATACCAAACAAACCAAACCAATCATTCCTATTGACCAACCTGATAATTCGAAGTTTCAATTCGATCCCCTGCGAATTGGAGTTATCCGGTTTCGAGTGTATTTGTATTGAACAGTCGTTAATGGTTAATTAAATTGGAATTTTGGGCTGTGTGTTTTGTCGACACCTGAAAACTGCAATTACACAGGTTACATGGTTAAGTATTTGTTGAACCTTATGTATATTTGGGCGCTGATTCCGAATTTCCTTGTCGGTTTCAGATTTTTTGTAATTGCCCTTCCTATTTTCCAGCAGATGTATGAACAATGCAAGTACAATATATATATATATTGCAGCAGATAAATTGCATAATTTATTTGAGTTGATAAATTACCATGAAAGAAAGTATTATTATTATTATTATTATTATTATCCAGATTAAAAATGATTAAAATGAAGATACATATGAACAATATTTTGGATGTAAAGTAGGTGATCAGGTCAGATTTGTTGCAATTCGTGTGTAACGCTGTTGACCACTTGGCTGAATGGATCTCGTCATATGACATTTGCAATTCCAGTGGATGTTAAATAATTATCTATCTTACAACTGCGGAGAATCTGTTTACAATACAAAATATAGTATAGAACAATAAAAGCGTTCTAATATACCAAAAAGTATAATACAATACAAATACGCAAATAAATAACGCAGCATAAATAGACTACAAAGTATAGTAAAGGAAACATAAAGTACCTCTTTTTCCGCCATGAAATATTTTGTTTGTTGGAAAAAGAATACTTTATATGTTTCTTCTATTGTGTGTTGTATTACTTTATCATACAGTATTATGATATACTTTTTTTGTATATTAGGACGCTACTGGGCTTTATTATTTATAATACACTGTATTTTGCTTTGTATTTTAAACGGAATTTTAAAAAATATAAACTCTCCACAGAATTATTGATAATAATTACCATCTGCTTACAATGTGCGTTTTAAGGGGTTCATCAGCTTGGGGATTGAGCGGCTCCATACTCTTGCGAAGAATGAATTAGCATTTTAGACTATAATGTTGCATACCACGTTAATGGTTATTTGTCTATTATTATTTATTTTAATGCTTTTATTGGATACGGATATGGTGACTTAATAATCACTTTTAATGTATCTTTTTGGTTTCTTTGACTGTACATGTTGATGAAGCCGAAAATTTACAAAAAAATATGATGTAAATTCCTAAGACTATCGCTAAATTTACATGCCAGAGAAATCCTTCCATGGCCTGGTTTTGAGGAAGTGGAATTGATGCATGCGCACCGAAATTATCTCGAAAATGCATTTTGAGTAGACCCGTTCGACTAATGAAGCAGTTGACTGAAATCGATTATTGGGTTCAGTTTTATTTTGATCAAATGTCGGCTTTGAGCATAAATTGAGGAGCGTGAATATCCACTCTGGTGTTCGTCCATGAAAACGGTCCCAAAGAAATTTATCGAGATCAAATGGGGGAATGCCCATATTCGTTATATAACAAAGGAGGAATTTAATTTCATTTCCATTCAAAGAATGAAAGTAGAACCGCTTTTTCCTAAAGTGGAGCAGATTTTTCGGACTTAATTAGCTTCCGCTCGGAAGTTCACTCTGAAACCAGCGCCTTTGAGTGAACTCGGTGTGGGGGCCTCGACTGCTTTTTTGGGGGTTCGAGGCTAGTCGCGGTTGGAATTCTTGTTGAATGACCACAAATTTTAGTTGTCATAAATTGCTCTGTGGAATGCAGCCTTTAAGCCTTCTGGCTATGGCGCTCCACTCTCTTTCTCTCCAATCATTCCTTTCCGACCTGGGAAGAAGGGGAAAAAATCAGTAACCAACCGATCCCTCTTCTTCTTTTTTCTATGCCCCCCTCCCCGTTCTCATTCCTTCTTCCTTCCTTCCCAGAGAAGGTTTTTGAGGGGTTCCATCCTCACCATCCATTACACCGGGAGACGGGACGATCTATTATGAGCATCGTTGAAATGTCAACTGAATTTCACAAAGGGAGAAATTATCTTGGAAAAGAAGAATTTTTTAATTCGCCTTATTTTTTTTTATTGGGTCGATTTTTTTAAGGGGGCAAAAGATCTTAATTCATTTGAATTTTGAAACCTAATGAAGTTCTTAGAAATTCCTAGTATGGTTTTCGCTTTTTCAAATGCAGGGTTGTCGTTGAGTCCGTTTTCATTGAGTTGCTTCCCCCAACAGTAATTGATAATAATTCAGGAAGAAAAAAATTATATAAAAACGGACAAATCCTTCAATCTGCTTTTCCGTTAAGCTTGACTTCTGAGAATGAGAAATGAAATTGGAGCCAACTAATCGGATTGGATTTGACTTTTTAAGAATTTTCGTTTAAGTTTTATAATTTTTTTTCTCTGTTCTGTTTGACTGATTAAAAAATAAAAAAGCAAAAAAGCGGGAGGCAGCGTTTGTATCTTCTATCGTGGCCTCCATCTCGACGTAGAATGCGTGACGTAACGAGAAAGTTTTGCGCTCGCTTTCATCAACGTCACAAGTGGAAGGGCACCGCTCTCTCAATTGCACATCCTCAGTTCTGAGGAGAAAAGAAGGCTTAAGTCCTTCTGATTTTGATTTAGGAAGGAAAAAAAAATAAACGAGATTCTAAAAAAAAAATCGACCATTTGAAATTGACTCTTGTTTCTTCGAATTTAGGAAATCCAAATGGCAACGTAGTCTCTAGCTTATTACCAATTTCTTTTTTTTTTTGTTTTTTTTTTTGCGCGTTTAACAAGAACTACGCCAATTGTTATAAAATACACATCCAGCATGGAAATAACCAAGATTTAAAGCAAGATTTAAAGAAGTTCGAATTTTGAAAGACGGTATAGTTCTGGAAGATTGATGGACATTGCACTGAATAAGCAAGAGCTTGGGAACCATAATCTCATTAATATCCAATTAAACAAAATTGTTAGATTGCGATAAATAATGAAATCATTAACTTGGGCTTTCCTCCTATGCTTCTAAGCTAATATGTGTTGCTGGGGAAATTATTGCCATTCACAAGGACTTAGAAAGTAAAACCCATGTCCTAATCGACAGTTGACGGTATTTGTTAATGACCTTTCAGAGAGGAATTGCCAAGTAGGAGTTCAAAGGTTGCCAATTTTGTTTTGTCAGGATTCAAATGCAGATTTCTGTAAAGCTGTATATTCTGGATACCAGATTTATTTCTGAGTGTGTGAGAAAAGATGAGAATTCCACACATATTATAATTCTGAGAAGCTGTAAATTATTTTTTGAGATGAATTGGAGGATTCAAAACACACAACTCGTTTAGATTTCTGTGTTTCTGCTGTCCTTTGAAAGTAATGAATTGTTGTAGCATTAAGTTTTCGAAACATTGCTGAAATTCTGTAGCTTATTCTTTTACATTATCCAAATGGGAACTGAGGATGGGTAGTTAATGCATTTTGGAAAATTTCCTTTAACTTTTGAGATTTGAATTCCTCGTAGTGAATAAATGACTGACTTATTACTTTATCTGATAAATTTCCGAGAATTTAGGAATTTGTTCATAATAAATATACAGCAGATTGTGTCCTCTGTAGAAGAGTTTATTTCTTTCCCAGCTATATGCAGGGCAAAATCAACTAGGGCAAACCAACATTGTCGATAATGTTGTTGACAATTTTTTTGCTGATAAACATTTTGATAAAAGCGGTTGATAATAAAAATTAACAAAATATGCCAGTATTACAAGAACGGTAAACAATAATTGTTTCCATCTCTTTCTTGTTAAATTCCTTACATTTTTCCCTTGAGAGAAGCTATGGATATACGTGTACTTCTTCGAGTTTAATTAATACTTTTTATATTTCCCGCCACAAATAATAGTTACCATAGTCAACCCTTGTGACCTATACAATCTTAAACCATCAATCAATATTTTTTAAGCTGTAAATACGTTTATTTTGTGTGTAAATTTTTCTTTGATTGTTTTATTTAGTGTCGTACATGGTTTGAAATTTGAGTTTGAATATGTATTTCTTCGAACTTGATTTGTTCAATTCAATTAAACAAATGACACAATAACTGTTTAAGGGGTTCCGTTAGAAATTTTACTTTTTATTAGACGGAATGAAACTCATTTAATTAACTTATTTCATCAACATTATTAGTTTGTATACATAGATTATAACATATCATGTCCCAGTTTTTGCGATCATATGGAAGGATTTTTTTTTAAATTCTTGCATTCTATTTTAATCACGTGCACGTCAACTTATGGTCATCATTGTTGCCTATAATAGAAAAGAGAAATAAAAAGTTAGCAAATGTTTAATTCGTAACAGCAATGTTAGCGCCGTTAAAATCATGATTGAGCGACTCTAATAGAAATAGTTTTAATAATAATAATAATAATAATAATAATAATAATAATAATAATGTAACAACAACAGGAGTATCCCACCAGATAGCCGGAGGGAATCACCCAATGTTGTCCCCCAACAGGCCGGAGCCCAAAAACGGGGTTAATGAAATGAATATAAAATACACAAAAATAAAAATAAAATTGATTAAAACCAAAACTATTTAAGAAAAAACGACGATGACAAACAGATAATAAAGAAATGAAAAAACTAAAACAAAACAAATAACAATGTTAAAGACAAGGACTAACAATAATAAACAAAGTAATAATAAGAATGGTAAAGAAAAAGTGAAAAACTAGGTAAGTTAGAGAAGCAGATACGTTATTTAAATAAGGCCTTTAAATATTTAAATACTGAAAGCAGAGAGGATGACCTCCTTTTGTCCAGATGAGAATTCGTTAAAATTAGCTTTAAGTTTAAAAAAGGGATCACTATTCGATATTTTGGTTCTCCATTTTCTTATAGAAGAAAGCGTCTTATCGTATCTACTGGATCAAGACTTAGCGTATCTATACTGATGGAGAACAAGATTAGATCCCAAGTCAGGGACGCAAATGCTTCCAGTATTGATTCTAAACAATGTTGTATACATGAACCTTTGGAAATTAGCTAATAAGTTAAAAATACTGGCATTATCAATCAACGTTATATAGCTTAAGAATTTAAATTTTAAAAATTTATAAAAGTTAAAAACTTTGCGCTGCAACAAATTAAAACTTTGGGTATTTCCAGAATTCCAAATCCAAATTCCACACATTATTTTAGAGAGAATCAGAGACTTGAACAGGATCAAAATGTGAACGGATTTTCAAAAAAAATTATTAACCTCTTACAAATTCCAATTCTTTTGCACACTTCTTTGGTCAAATGCTTAATGTGCGCAGAAAAATAGAGTTTTGGAATAAAATACCCAGATCTTTGACTTTAGATCTCAAACTTTAGAGCTTTATATTTAAATAATTAATATGAATGAACTTAAAAATGGTAATAAATATTTAAAGAAAGCATTACATTTCAAAAATTTTGATATTTACTACATTATGATTTTGAGGTCTATTCTATTTACTACCCTATAGGGTCTATTCATGCATGCACCTGTCTTGTGTCTCAATGCATGCATTTTTTTATTTGATACGTTCTTATATAGCTTTATATCCACTTTTTCATTAAAAATACGGATTTGAATGATGTGGACTCTTTGTATATAATTAGATAATAAAATAAATGAAATAACTCACCTGATGCAGTATTGGAGATGAAATTTTATGTAGAAGAATAGATTAAAAAACATTCAAGAATTACCATTCTCATCATCCATTTGACATTTTTTGAAATAATATTAAACAGAATAAATTATTCTAAAAAGTTATTATAGTATATCCACACTTTGTTTTACCATTATGGCTACTCATGCTTCATATTTTTCTGAGGCAATCAACCTCTTTCATAAGTTGGGTCTGTCTAGTGAAGTCTGTAAATTAAATTAAAATAATGAAATAAAATTTTGTGTTAATAATTGTTGATTTTGTGTATTGTTGTAATAATTTGTTTATTTTTTTAAAAGTGTTTTCCATTTGATATTATTTCTGTTGAAGGTTTTGCTTTATCTGTCCAACGAAGTTTGACAGGGCATGTCCAGTTAAATTTTCAATTTCATTTGTTAGATATTATTAATTTTACTTTTCAATAATGTCCAATAATTGAAATCGGAAATTTTAATTGGACTCGCCCAGTCAAACTTTTGTTGAACAGAGTATAGATGGTTGTTTTGTTGGTTATGATGTTTATTGTTTCTTTAATTAATCTTGTAATTTTATTCTATTTATGATTTTTTTGATTCAGTGTGGTTGATGATTTATGTTTATTAAGTGGTTATTTTTGTCTTTGTTTCTGTATGCATGTTCATGTTCTTTAATTCGTATCCGCAATTGTCGTTTAGTCTGACCTGTGTAAATGCGTTGGCAATTTTATCAGATACCATGCACAAACAGAGAAGAAAATTATAAAAAAAAAAAAAAAGTTTAATTAAAGAAACAATAAATATCATAACCAACAAAATAATGTAGCAAAACTATCAACAGAAATCAGTAACAAATGGAAAATACTTTGTTTTAATTCATTCTGTTTAGTACTATTTCAAAAAATATCAAACTGATGATGAGAATGGTATTCTTGAAAAATATCTATTCTTCTACAAACATTTCATCTCCCAAGATTACATCAGGTGAGCTTTATTTCATTTATTTTATTTATTATATTAACTAATTGTACACAAGTTCACGTCATTCAAATAAACAAACATGTATTCTATTCTTATTAAAAATGTATATATATATCGATAAAATAAATAAAGAAATAAAAATAAACGGATTGTAGAATATACGATCTGTAAAGCAACAGATTTAGCATCAAAAACGAATTAATGCGCTTTACTTAATACAATAAGGGCAATATAGTCAATTTCAGAATTGAAAGGAACTGCCAACACACTTTATGCCAAAAGGAACTTTGCAAGAACTAACAAAACAAAAATGTTTCATGCCCACCAGACACTGGAGTTTCACGCAGTTGATAAACACAACGATGAAAGTTCATTAAATAATAAATGATATTATAACTGGAGATAAGCTTACAAGCATCAGATAAAGATTTTTCTATCGAAAAACTCTGCTACCCGGGTTCGAACCAGGAACCTCGGCTGTCATGGCCGATGCCTCTACCAGTTGGGCTATCGCAGACACCCGGACAGCCATGCTGTCTCAAGGTGTCTTAAAGACAACCAAATTGTCATGGTTGAAAGCCCAATGGGAGGCGGGCACCTGGCTCACAGATCGAGAATCTCTCCAACCAACAAAGTTTGTGGAACTCACAGATCAGTTAAATAATAAATGATATTAAAAGCTTACCAAGCATCAGGTAAAGATTTTTTTATCGAAAAATGGTAGAGGCGTCGGCCAGGACAGCCGAGGTTCCTGGTTCGAACCTAGGTCGCAGAAATTTCCTTCCATTTTTCGATAGAAAAATCTTTATATGAAAGTTCATCTTTGCATCTAAAGAAGATTTGGATAACTTCACACGTTTCAAAATTGGGTAGGTGACACTTTTGACATTGGCTTATAAAGCCATTATGAACTGCATTATCTTACAGCATTCTTTACAGAACGATTACAGAAATATTATAGTCTTTTTGCGTGTAGACGGATTCCTAACAGGAGCAAGAAAAGTACAGCAGAAACGTTATTTCAACAATATGCTTGTTGGTAGGTTGGTTTATTAGAATTTTTGGCGTCGACTACTAAGGTCATTTTGCGCATTTTACACAAGTTATATTTGTACACAGCCCGGGACAAACACAAACATCCATGCCCACGGCGGGATTCGAATCCAGGACCAGGTGGACTCGAGAGCTAGATAGCCTACGCCCTAGCCCTCTAGGTCACCTGGCCGGCGCTTGGCCATATGGCAAAATCGATTTCTAAGAAAATATGCCCACAATGAGCATTTTTAGAATTTAAAATATTTAATATTTCAATCAATAACACTCATGGTACAATCTCTTTTAATTAATAAAATATTTTTTGACGAAATAATTTTTTAAAAAATGGATACAAAGAGATATAAATATTGGGATGCAAAATAATAATAATTAATAATAATTAATTAGAGAAGAGAAAAAATATTTTAAAAATTTATGAAATACATGGAGCAGTCATCTTCATTTTCCAACATCTTTAAAAACATCTTTGCACACAATTTTCTATACTCTGTTCAACGAAAGAAAAAAAACTGGGCGTGTCTAATTAAATTTGGGATTTCAATTGTTAGACATTGTTGCTAAGTAAAATTAACAATGTTTAACAATTGAAATTGGAAATTTAACTGGACACGCCCAGTTTTTCTTTCGTTGGACAGAGTATAATCTTAGTTTAATTTGTTTTGTCCAAAATTATATTTTAAATATAGATATCCAATCAACGCAATAATAACAAATTAACGGTTATTGAACGATTTAAAATTACTTCTATTTTTTTTTTTTTAGTGGTTTATATTCGCAGTAAACAGTCTCGAATTCGTTAAAGAATGAGGTGGATTTAATTTTCTTTTATAATTCTTGCATGTTTAAATTAAAGTCCCCAAAGGTTTCAAAAAATTTAATATAGTTACACAAACTTCATTGTATGAAGGAGGAACATCTGATATAAAAGAAAGCGCTGGACCGTTTAAGCGTTATGGTAACTACCCTTTATTGTCGACATCTTACAGTATTACACATCACGGACTAAATAGTTACGTCGAATCGTTTAAACTGTCCTGTGTTATCTTTTATATCAACTAATCACTTGCTTAAATTGACGCACGGCAAATACCGATAATTCTATAGAACATTCGTGTATTTGCCCAATTTGAACTTGTCAAATGATGACTTTTATCAAGATCATAACCCCCCCCCCCCCCATTCATCTGCTCTTGCTTTTAACCATTAAAAAAGTGAATTTTTTCTTTTGAATGCCCGTGACCGCCCGCGTATTTGGCGCTGACTTTTCGTTGAAGGTAGAGCACTAGTGCTCTACTTGAAGGGAAATTACTTTCGATGAGAATGTCGAGCAGTTCGTTAAGGACGGCAATGACGACAACTCTGAAGTTTTCGAAAAACTTAAACTTTTAAATTGAATTTAAGTCGTACAGATATGTAAGATACACCGTTGGAAAGATGAGACTGCAATGTTCTTGCGTTGGATTGCTGACGTATCAGTCAGCTTACCATTTATCACAGTACTCCTCTGAGAGCCATAGCCAACTAAAAATACCGTATTTTTAGTTGGCTATGTCTGTGAGCGTTTTAAAATCATGTTATATGTTATCAGATAAAGTACGACGCTGGAGGGCGCATTTCTTATGTTTCTAATAGTGCCTTTATAACCAGAGTGTGGCCATGAGAGGCCAGGTTAAGGTCTATAGATTAGTGTAACAGAAACAAGAAATTTTGCACTTTTGGCATTATAAAAACCTCGAATTAATGGAGTGAATCAATAAATCGAAAATAAAAGTCCATTTTTAATTATTAGAAGAAAAAAAAAATAAACTGAAAAAATGTAAATTAAAATTTATGTTTTGTTTCTTCCCATTTTTTCGTTTCTTCCCATTTATTATTTCATTATTAATCATGTCACAGTTTATTTTTAATAACATGAATATCCACCTTATCAAAATTTTTATTAAACATTACATAATTAAAGAATAAATCAAGGAATTATAAAAAAATGATAATTTTTCGTTACTGAAAAAAAAAACGGAATAAAATAGGTAAGCTTATATGTAGAAAAAAAAAGGCTAATTTATTGACTGAATTTTAAAATAAAGTTAACAACAATAAAATGCAAATGAAATTTTAAATATGTAAAACTGAAAAGTTAATTTCACGACAATTTTGTATACATTGCCATATTTTTGCTTTCATAATTTCCTCTACATTTTTTCTGTTCTTTAACAAGTTTCTTTTTTTTAACACCAAACATTTTTCCGTCGACTCTATCTTTTTCCCACTGATCTTCATCAATATGTTTCTTTTAAAAATCAGAATAAAATTTACTTTAAAATCAACAATACTTAACTTTTTTATCATATGTGACGATGCCAATAGAAACAGCCTGGAGGAGAAAATCTTCTTTTGAGATATTGTTTATATTATTATCTCAAAAGAAGATTTCCCCCTCTAGGCTATGTTTCTATTGGCATCGTCACATATGTTCTCGCAAAAGAACTATGATCGGAAAAGAACCAACAGGGCAAAATACAACTTCGTCAGATCGAAGCAGTTTTGAAGTTGCCATCTTTTTGAAAAATTTTCGTTTCAGCTTTAAACGAGGGGAAATTCAAACAAAAAGTGATTTAATATACTGTATAATGAACTGAACATTGTATATACTGTATAATTAATGTACTGTGATGTATATTATAACGCTAATTTCGTTTGAACTACGTCAGCCTAAAGTTCGTTTGACCCCCCCCCCCCCCCCGCCCCTGCCGCCGGTCGTTGCAGTGCAAATATTATCCTCTTGTATAATACGATCCCACAAATTTAGGTGTTTTAGGCTATTATCGTAGAATAAATACGATATATCGAAACATTTGATTTTTACTAACCTCACAAAGGCAACTGTTGTCCGAAGGTTTCCACTTGATTCTTTTCGTCTTTCTGCATCGCGAGGAAAACGTTTCATTAAAAAACCATCTTCAGAGCGATTAGAACACCCTATTGCAGCACTGGAAGGCATTTTTGGTCACTAAACTCTTTTAAAATTACAAAAAACCATCTTATCTCCACACAACATGGAGAAAATAGCACCTAACAATGAACAACCAGTAGAAAACTGTCCCGCGTATGGTCACGCTCTGGTTATAAAGGCACTCCAGTTTCTAAGTATGTTACCACAGAGTAGGGAAGTTCCTTCCCTACTCTGTGATGTTACTATATAAACTTTTATCTGTGCAAATTTGTCCAAATTTGTATTGTTGATTATTTACTATAGTTTAATTGAATGATTTCAAGTAAATTTTAAATTTAAAATGCTATTTTATTATGCAATTATTACGCAAATGCGCTTTAATAAAGACAGTTATTTTTATTACACTTTTATTGATTTTTAGTATCGTATGCATTTCTATAAAAACTTAAATGCTTAATTTCTATTATCTTTTTGATTTTTTTTAATATAAGTTCCAAATTAATTTATTGAATGATCTCTATTGGTGTTTTCATATTTCGTAATTAATATCATTACAGTAATGACAGAAACAGCATTTATAGTGTACATTATGTCAAAATGTCATTATTATGCCTATTATTGTAAAATTTTAGATGTGTGTTTAATCCTACGGCTAGCTACAAAAAAAAAACATAATCAAAGCTTCGTAACTTCCAAAATGTTAACCGTATTTTAAAATGTTTTATACATTATATTATCTAATGTCGATGATCAAATAACAATAGGCAAATTTAAAAAATATACAATGCCAAAAATATATGAAAGCTAAAGGGTTAATTAAGCCTTTGGGGATGATTATCGTACTTCGAATGATCAGATGCCAAAAGGTCTCAAGATATCGAGGAGGGATATCTACAGGGTATACAAAGTTTTGGAGGTGGTAGAGTATCATATTTTGAATATGTATTGCCAATAATTTGGGGGGTTCACAATGAATCCTTGATACATAAAGCTAGAAGCCCTGTAAGTAAAACTATTATCATACATCATACAAAGACTTTCTGAGACTTCATCGTAATATTGCCTTTTTCTTAATGTATTTCAAAAAGGAGAAATTAGAAAACTTGAAGCTGATGGTCACAACGATTTTAACAATAAAATACTACATGTTTGTAAAATTACAAAAGGTGTTCAAACTGTTGATGCATTCTTCACAGGTGTTGTAATTGAATTTCTGATACTGTCAAAAATCCCTGCAATGTCTCTTACATGGTTACTTGCAGCCACAATTCGCGCTACCAGCTCCTGTTCCGAATCCACAGTAGTATCATACACCACATTCTTCAGATGTCCTTTTGTAATTTTGCAAACATTAGTATTTGGTTATTAAAAAGTTTTCTAATTTCTCAGTTTTCTGGAAATACTTTAACGACAGAGAGAATATTATGAGGAAGTCTCAGACAGCCGTTGTATGTACCGGGTGTTTCAAAAATAACCGGTATATTTGAAAAATCAATAAAAACTAAACGGGCAGCGATAGAAATACACCGTTTGTAATTTCGAAAGTTTGTCTGCCTGAAAATTTACTGTTGTCCCAAGCATAATGCAACACACGGTGTATTTCTATCGCTGCCCGTTTGGTTTTTATTGATTTTTCAAATATACCGGTCATTTTTGAAACACCCGATATGATGTTTGACAGTTTACATAATATCTAGTAAATAATAAAGTTGTTATTTTTCTTTTTATGAACAGTCTTCGCATTTTTGAAAAATTTTTCGTTTTAATTTTTGTAAATTTTTACTTAATTTCTGAAACAAAATCCATAACATTAACATAAACTTTAATAATAACCTGTTAACATAGGAAACTAATTATTTTGTCACCATCTCACTTAAGATTGAAATTTGTTGTTTATTTGTTAATAAAACACACTGAACAGCAAGGCCTTAAACAGTGCAAAATAAAATCAAAATTAATAAAATTCAAAAATGTGTTCAGCAATATACAGAGTGATCCAAAAGTCCGGAAAAACTTTAAAACTCAATAATTCGCACACGAATGCAGATAAAAAGACTGTTTGCACAGAAACGATTGAAATGAAGTCGGGATTTTTTTCCCAGAGAAAAAAATTAATGTTAGCATTGTTTGGTTTTTGAGCAACAGATGGCGTTGTCAGGTTACAGACATGAGTTTATGCATATTTTCAGACAAATGTACCGGATTAACTACAAATGTTCAATGTACCGCCCGTCATTCAGCAACACTGCTCTTTTTATACCGACTGAAAATGTGCATAAACTGAGATATTTGTAATATAACAACACCATCTGTTCGTCAAAACTCGAACAATTCTAGCATTTTTTTTTTCGGGAAAAAAATCCGACGTAATTTCAATCGTTTCTGTGCAAACAATTATTGAGTTTTAAAGTTTACCTGACTTTGGGATCACCCTGTATTTACAAAATCAATGTAATAAATGTTTGAAATTGAGTAATGACTTTGTAGATACCCTGTACATATTTTTCTTTATTTTATGTCAACGTTTTGTCTTAGCCTATATGGAGAATTTTAAAATATTTAATTATAAAATTTTAAAAATATATGTTTCTAAAGTCATGTGTGCAATTTTAATAGATATTATGATTAGGACGTTATAATTAATTTACATAAACCTTGAGAAGAGTGCCAGAAACTCTGGTGATAATAAGGTATATTATAAATGTTTATAGTGAGTTTTAAATTTATTTATTTATTTATTTATTTATTTATTTATTTATTTATTTTAAATTTTGCCCAATGCCTTCATTAACGTGGGAATTGCAAACATTGCGAAGATTCAAAAACGAAGCCTGAATTAGGGAGATGAGATTGCATTCAATTTAATTTCTGTGAATAAAGAAAAACCCAATAAAAGGGCGCCAAAATGTAAATTCATTATTTAAAAAGGTTTACTTTGTGGGACGTTTTAGTTATTATCCTTTTGATCAATTAGTATGATAACGACGCGAATTAATTAAGCCATGTTAATTGGAGTCCCCCGTCGAATAAGGTTTTAATTCTAATTGTGGGATTGTTAATTTTATTATTATTTATTTAAAGAATGCAGACGGAGAGCGAGGAGGTTAGCAGGCGCGACTTCAATCGGTTGATTAATTGAAAGGAAAAATAGTTTTCTCGGTGGGAGTCTTCGTCATCACAACTGGTTAAGGCCGCGTTCACTTAGGACGAGGCGAGTCCTGCGACGAAATTTCTATAGGACTCGAACAATGGATAACGGAGTTAATCCTTCTTTAGAAATCGATCACCCTTTTACCATTACTTCCTTGTTTATCAATCATGTCATTTTACCATCTCAGAGAAAATAAATAAATAAATGTTAACTTAATAAATTTGTGGTCATTTTAAAAACAGTGAAACCCGATCTTGAAATAAAATTGATATCGGGAGAATATGTATTGAAAATTGTTTTTATAATTTTTTGGAATTTTTGGAAATATTACCTTCTTCACCCCTTCGTCTAAACAAGGAAGTAATGGTAAAAGGGTGATCGAATTCTAAGAATTTAAAGAAGGATTAACTCCGTTATCCATTGTTCGAGTCCTATAGAAATTTCGTCGCAGGACTCGCCTCGTCCTAACTGTACGCGGCCTTAGAAGGGAGACTGAAGAGGAACCGACCGACCGCTATGGAGGTAATCTAATGAGCCGGCCGAGGGCGCCAACCAATCAGCGGCCAGGGCGGGAAGTCGGGGGCCGAATTTCCCGAAGCAAAACACAAGGGTGGCGATCCCTCCGATTGGTCGGCATTAGCATTTGCTGAAAAATTCCATTCGGTCATCGGCTGGCCCGCGCCGTCAAATTGGAAGCTCTGTTGCTTGTTCTGTGATGCTATTTTCACCTTAAACGGTTCGCGCTCTTTTCTTTTCTTTTTCTTTCGCGATTGCCATACTCGCATAAAACAACGCAGAAGAGTCATTCGATTTGCGCAGTCGACGACGCATGTTTGCTTTTTCCTTTCTCGTGACGTCACCACGCGCGGGTTACAAGGCGCGGGAGCAGGTTGAAGCCATTAAGGACAGGAAGTCGGGATGATATATCGTTCTCGAGAGATGCGATTTTATGTATCTATATAAAAATGTAGCAGCACGCGCCGTTGCGTCACTCGCCACGAAACCGGAAGTGGAGCATATGGGAAGAGAACTGCGCGAATATTTTTAAAATGGAATCCTCGTGCCTTTTACGCTGCAATTGTTTTTTTTAACTCGCGGGAGCCATTTATTTATTTATTTATTTATTTCGTCTGCCGACTAAGTCCATAAAGAGTCACTATTTCTTCGATGGAGTTATTTGATTGCATGTATCCACTCTATTGTGGAATTACAAAAAAAAGCGTAAAAGAAATATTTGTTTTAAATTAAGACAAGATTCTTAATTAGAAATTTATTTATAACTTGTTCTAGATTAATTAATAATTTGTCCTTAGCTAAAATTTAAATATGAGATTTAAAAAAATCGGTTACATAACACAGCTAATATACAAAACTAGACGGACATTATTGAAGAAAAAGGAATCCGTTCTAAAATGTAATAAATTTTACATCGGAATGCCAAATATAGGAATTCTTAAGGTGCGTTGCAAAAAAGATAGGCCCACCTAATAAAATGCAGTTAAAGTGAAAACAATGTGACAAAATGAAAGAAAAATTAATATTATTGAATTACACACTTAGTAATAGAATTTCATCAAAAAATTTCAACAAAATAATTTTACGTAATTTTTTTTTTTGGAAAAAGTTCATTTTACTCTGTTGCAAAATTTTAGGTCCATCTCAAAAATTAAAAGATTTTCATCAACGCTGTAATTTTTTTTGTTTGTTTTTTGTTGTTAGATGACAGTAATTAACAGTTACAAATGGTGGCAAATATAAATACGAAAATTTAAAACATTGCAACAACGTTAATTTTATTATTAAAACGCGTTTCGGCTTTTAAACCATCCTCAGGGCGATGTCAAAAATGCTAACACGGAGTTGTGCGAGGCCAACGCGAGACAACAATAGTCAACAATACATTGGCCTCGGGAGTTGAGTTAGTGAAGAAAATCATTGTTGCTCCAATAGTCAACAATACATTAACAATCGAGCAATAATCATTGCTTCAACAACCCAACTGGGTATTTGAATTTTTGACCTCGCCCTCAGTTATGTTTTTTAATATGACCGAAACGCATTTTAATAATAAAATTAACGTTGTTGCAAAATTGAACCCAGTTATCACTATAACCCTGTCCAACCAAAGCTGGATTAGGCGTGTCCAGTTAAATTCCTATTTCAATTGTTAGACATTGTTGCCAACGTAGAATCAATAATGTCTAACAATTGAAATAGGAAGTTTAACTGGACACGCCCACTCCAACTTTCGTTGGACAGGGTATTAATATTGTTGCAAGGCTCGCACATTCAAACTCACATTTTTTCCTTTATTTACAGTCTATGATTGATTGATATGTACGTGTAGTAAGATTTAAATATAATTGTTGCTAAGACAACAATGATCAGTTCAATGTGTGTTTGAAAAGGGACACCTAACAGTCTGGAAATCACAAGAACTCTCAAATCATAACCGTTCCCATAATGTTATTAACAAATTTATAAAATTAGGAAACAAATACGGACAATCGCACTCAACGGGACGACCTAGTAAAATTGACACCACGTATTGACACTCCACGTATTGACGTAGATCCTTTGTCAGGAAAATACAATCCACCCCTCGATCTAGTTAAAAGGTCTGATGTGCCAGTGTCAAAATTAATTCTCTCTAGATTGATGACAAAATTTTCCCATCTTGTGTACCGAAAAAAAAAAACTGCACCTAAACCGACTCAGACCAACGCCTCCTAAAAAGAAAACCTGCCCACTGATAATTCATACATTGTTACATCATCAGAAAAAGGCATTGTTAATCATATTTTTGCCAATAACAAGCCCTAAATTATGACTTCTTATGATCATGTAACAATGTATCAATTTTAGTGCACAGGCTTTCTTTCTAGGTTGTTGCTCAGACTCACCAACAGAAATGAATGAAAAATAGGGCGGGAGCATTCGGACGGACTGGAAGCGCCAATATTGCATTTGTTAATGCCCAAATTAAAGCTGTGGACCGCCAAAACCTCATGAAAGAAAATTTAGTTCCTTTTGGGGAGAAATTGAGAGGTGATCAGCTAAAGGATTATGCCCCCAAACACACGGCTAAATCGACAATTGAATAGTGTCTTAATAATGGGGTTCAGCTATTAGATAGTCCTCCCCGCAACCCTGATCTGAAATCCATAGAAAATTGGTGGGAGTGTAATCCCGGATTGTTTATGCTGGTGGTAAACAGTACATCTATTTGGATGAATTGAAGGATACAAACATTAAAAATTGGGAAGAAATCGATGTTAATTAGCTTCAGAAACTTGTATGGGCGTTAAAGATGCACACAATTTCTAGCAACATTTATTTTTATATAATGTTAGGTTATATATCCTTTGGTATAAAAAGTCTTTCCAAATTGCCCATTAAGAAGTTTCGATAACACTGTACTACAAATTGGAACTTTTTTTCTGTCCTTTAAATGTGATTTTGTATAAACAAAAGGTGGTTGATTCATGGGCGTAGCCAGGGGGGTTTCGCTCCCCCCCCCCCCCCGTCGGAAAAAAATTCAAGATGTAAAGAAAGTGATTGATGGTCGGAAATTCTATAATGTCCATTTTACAATACAATGGTTTATTAATATATTTAGATATAATCGATTTTCATCCTTTCGGACATCATTAGTATATCCAGTTGAAATGTTTAAATTTCTTACAGTGGGATTCTTTTTAAATTTAGAACAATACTTCTTCTATTCATCGTTTTTTGGTTATTGTTCGGTTTGATGACACAGTTAGCAGGTAGTGAGCAGGCTTTGTTTATTAGGTGGCGTTGGTCCCCTCGTTTAAAAAATTCTGGTTTACGCCCCTGTTGATCCATCATGTACCGTTTTTGTAGGAGACCCACTTCTGAGAGAAATGTAACAATGGCTTGATTATGGAAAACACAAACATTAAAATGATTTTTTGGCCGTTTCCTCTTTTAGGCATCTGTTGGTGAGTCCCTGATAACAGACCAGCAATATTCAGCTAGCATACATCCATTTTCCCTTCCCTTGACTGTGATTCTGCCTGTGTGATTTCTTGATGTGAACATGTCATAGATGTAGATGGTTGAAAGCCAGGATCTTGATGGTTTGGGTCATCGGAGCGTCTTCCTGTGAATAAACAGTATATTTATCTGGAGCTGTAAGTAAAGGAAGATCTTCAGAATGAGGAACTGGTCGCATAGCGCTTCTATACAGGGTGTAAATTTTAAGTTGACAAAGCAGAATAACTCGAAAAA
>JAHWFO010117157.1:371931-440273 GCA_023313115.1 Rhysida immarginata
GTGTCTGCGATAGCCCAATTGGTAGAGGCGTCGGCCATGATAGTCGAGGTTTCTGGTTCGAATCCAGGTCGCAGAATTTTTCCTTCCATTTTTCAATCGAAAAATCATTACCTTTGATAATCTGTTTTTAAAAAATAAGATTTTGTTTAGAAACTTGAGAATCCAGTCAATGAATTGTCGTCTGCTGTTCCTTTGTAGGAAGTAGTTCCATTGCTTTCATATGAAGTGTATTCGTGGAGGAAAGAAGTTCCGTCAAGCGTACACCGCTTCACCTATGGGCGTAACAATGGAGTCTCCGTATGGCTACGTGCGCTCAAAGTAGTTTATTTGCAAACATCAGTAGTTTATTCAAGTGAATATAGTATTTCCATTTGGTTTGAAACTCTGAGATATAGGTTCGGATGGCTCATTTGTTAATCAGTCCATTACAAAATTTACTACATATGCTTTTAAAAGATTTTTTATATCTCTTTCTAATATTTCTATGCGAGTCATATTGTGTTATTTCTAGGACAAGGAAATTCAAATACCCCCTAATTCTCTTCAAACTGTCTAATTTTCTTCAAATAATAGCAAAATTAAAAATATCTTCTAAAAATTAATTGATTTCAAATTAGGACTACTCAATTGGGAGATCGAAAAATCCCTAAATCAAGTATAAATGTTCATGTTTTTTAACTACAGAGGGTTGTTAGGGATCTATGGCAACAAGTTACAGAGGGCCAAAATAGGTGGAAAACACCTTTCACCACCATCAAGTGTGTTCAATCTGGTAGCCATTCATCGGTGCTATTGCCCTGCATCGCAGTTTCCACTGGTTGGAACGCAGAACACTAAGATCATGAAATCACTGCTGTATATGGAAATTGAGCGCCGGTGTGATTTTGTTGCACGATAATGCAACACCTCACAAGGCCCGCCAAACGTGCGGACTGCTGCAGCGATTCAAGTGGGAGGTTTGGCAACATCCTCCATACAGTTCCGACTTAGCTTCATGCAACTTTCATCTTTTCGGTAAGCTCAAAACGGAACTCGGTGGACAACGATTTCGAAACGATGAGGAGGTGAAAGCGGCTGTCACCGTGTGGTTACAAAACGCTGGAGGAGATTTCTATGCATCCGGAATCGAAAAGTTGGTTGATCGTTCGGATAAATGTTTAGGGTCTCTTGGGGACTATGTGGAAAAGTGAACCTACATTGTATGCTGCTATAGCCGTGTTGCTTTTGTATAGGTGGTGTAATAAATGGCCATACCGTGGAAGTGCAACTTACCTTTTGATCTCCCCTCGTATATAATTTTTTTTAATTTTACTCATTTGTCAAGAGAAATATTTTTGTCCAGCTAGTTGTTAATCCCGACCACTGTGGGCTGCTAAGAATTTAGCTTACTTTTAATGGAGACCTTCGTCAGTCCACGTTTTTCCTGATATTTTCTTATTATATACTTTCAAGTATTTTCTTATATTCTTTTCAGGTGCTGTAGTATTTGGATGTAATTTTGGTTAGAATCGTGGCAAATATAAAAGTGGTCTTTTAAAAGTTCCTTCCAGTGAAGAAAGATTCTTGAAATGGCAACGTGCGCTTCCTCGAAAGGATTTCGCGCTTTCTAAATCATCTTGAGTATGTGATTTGCATTTCGACAGATCATTTATTATAACCGTTTTTCCTTTACCTTTCCAGTGTCGAGGATTTTTAAATAAACTTTGGACCTACTTGAAATTAAACCTAGTTGGGGATCAGTCCACTGAGGATTTGCTTGGCCCTCCAAGATTTTTAGTAAAGGGACAAGAACAAACATCGATGTCTTCAGCGGGAGTAGAAGTTATCATTAAAATAATTGTTTGATTTTTTTAATATTTATTAAAATAGAATTTTTCATTTTTTGTCTTTCATGAGAATGTTGATTAACATGTTTATAAAAAAAGTGTTTAAACTTTAATGTAAAAAAAAAAAATCTTTATGGACATTCACAATATACGAAGGGTGATCAAACAGTAAGGTTACAAAGCCTACAGTGAAACGTGTACATTTTATTTCATACAGCCAACTGAGAG
Source organism: Rhysida immarginata (assembly GCA_023313115.1). Taxonomy (NCBI): domain Eukaryota; kingdom Metazoa; phylum Arthropoda; class Chilopoda; order Scolopendromorpha; family Scolopendridae; genus Rhysida; species Rhysida immarginata. The sequence continues at coordinate 373,986 of JAHWFO010117157.1, forward strand.
TACATACATTAGGTTATTTTTCGACATAGTCTCCATATCGGTTTAGCCATTGGTCGGTTTGTGGGATGAGTTTGAATATTCCTCCTGGTAAAAATCCTGTCCTTGCGTGTTCAGCCATGTTGTCGCGAAACGGCCAGGTAGGGTGGCCAGGTTTCCGGTTTTTGACTGGACAGTCCGTTTTTTGAGTCATCTGTCCGGTTTTTTTTCTCCAAATGTTCGGTATTTTGGGGTCTAACCTCAAATATAGCAGTTTTTTCCCGAAATGATTATCATGACACACGAGCAACACCACCGATAGAGAAGACCTGCGCACAGAAACGTCATACATTGTTACCTCACCTAACGTTGTCAATTGTTAATCGTATTTCTACCAATAATAAGCCCTAAATTATGACCAAGTTAGATGATGTAACAATGTATGACGTTTCAGTGATGAGGCCTTCTCTCTCGGTGATGTTGACACGAACCACGTTGATACGATCAAATTTGTATTGGCTATTACTTCAATGAAAGTGGTCAGCAACAGGCTCTTGGTATTCAGTATTTTTCCTTCCAGAAGGACAATGTATTAGACTTTGATGAAAACACTTTGGGAGATTTCTAGCACATTACAGATGATCTAGGTCGTGTCATTAATGAATGGAAACTCAGTTTGTCCGGTTTTGTCCTCTATCTGCCAGTTTTTTCAGTAGGATCACCTGGCCACCCTACAGCCAAGGCTTGTTCAGGATGAACAAGTCATCCTCCTTCACGACTACGCGCGACCTCATACAGCCAGAAGACCGCCACGCGGTTGAAGCAGTTTCGCTGGGACATTATCGAATACCCTCCCTACAGCCCGGACCTCGCTCCAAGCGACTTTCACCTCTTTCCTCACTTGAAGGAGTACCTAGGAGATCGACGATTCGCTTCAGACGAGGAGGTGAAACACTTCGCGATAACGTGTCTGAACACGCAAGGACAGGATTTTTACCAAAGACGATAAGAAAGGAAGACCGGACAATTCACGTTTTCCCACAGGAGAAAATGATGCTTCTAACTAGCGCTATTACTAGCTAGCGGAACGGGCAAAAACAATACGATATCACAAAAATTGTATATTTCTAAATCAATAAAATTGAAGTACCGGAAGGTAATAATTTATATAATTAATAATTAACGTGAGTAATAACTTCAGCGTTTAATAAGCTTCTAGCACAACAATAGTAAAACTATGACAGAAATTATTTATTACATCCAGGAATGGATAAAAATTTTTACAAGAAATAACAAATATAATCACCACACAACTAATACAAAACAAAAATTCAATATAATTCATATGTTAAACAGAATCAAACCAAAGTACAAAACAATAGTTCAGCAAACATACAAATTTAAACTGATGGATATAAAAGATTAAAATTCCACAACTTAGCATGACAGCAATGATTTATACATATATACACGTCTGTTGAAACAACCTGGAGCTATACGCCATCGTCCCAATGACATATTTCATTTGAATCAGTTGCAGATTGCTTTTCGAAATGATTATCAATTGTTATGAGACAATCGAAGAGCTGAGTTTCGATTTCACACAGTTTCGATTTAATAAAAGTAACAACGTTTATGGAATGCAACATATACTTTTTATTTATTTATTAAATACACATAACTTATTTGAATAATTAACATCATTTTTCTTTATTTTAATATACGATAATTACGCCCTCCAACGTACGGGGCAAAAGTGCATCAAATGACTTGATGCGCGAAGAAAGTACTTTAAACAGAGATTGTCCGGTCTTCCTTTCTTATCGTCTTTGATTTTTACCAGGAGGGAATATTCAAACTCATCCCACGAACCGGCAAATGCTTAAACCGATATGGAGACTATGTCGAAAGTATGTACTATCAATTGTCTGTATGAAATAAAATGTACGTACATGTTTCACTGCAGGCTTTGTAACCTTACTTTTTGATCACCCCCTCGTATTTTTTCAAATATTCTGAATTGTAAGACTGTCTATTATGTTTTACATTTCCTAAATTTAATTTTTTTGATTATGTAAAATTAAATAATAATAATTTTTTTCAATTTTTCAAAAAGCTTACTTCAATTCAACTGCAAAATATATTGGTAATAGACTACTTTAAAGCACTGGACAATTCATTGTTGTAGGCAGCCATTTTCCTATTTCATATGATGATTGGTCGTGTTTTGCACCAAATTCAAACTTCAGAGGCACATTCCTCTCTAACTTTTGTCACAAAGGAAGTGGTCAATCTGCAAGTTTGAATTTATTGCAAAAGAAGAAACAGTAATCATAAAAAATAGGAATGAAATATGAATCAAAATGGCTGCCTGCAACAATGACTTTTTTCCAGGTCGCAGAATTTTTCCTTCCATTTTTCAATAGAAAAATCATTACCTATGTTTGGAGATTCATCTCCAGTAAATATTTAATTATTTATCTGTGAGTTCATCAACTTTCTGATGGTCGGATAGGAGAAATTCTCGATCTGTGAGCCAGGGCCCACCTCCCATTGGGTTTTCAACCATGACAACTTGGTTGTGTTTAAGACACCTTGTAACAGCTTGGCTGTCTGGGTGGCCGGGTGTCTGCGATAGCCCAATTGGTAGAGGCGTCGACCATGATAGTCGAGGTTCTTGGTTCGAATCCAGGTCGCAGAATTTTTCCTTCCATTTTTCAATAGAAAAATCATTGTCCATAAATCCTTTATATAGTGCTTTAGACTGCTTTATCAGTCAGTGCCATCTGGTGGTAGACTTCGACGTAATAGCTTTTAGAGGCGGAGTTGACCAACCATCTAATTCTCTTCGTCTGAGGCGTCTGTCTGAGGCCAACAAAGAAGTTTACAACAATTTGTCCAAAGCCAGGAATTGTTGTGATAAGACAATATCCAGTCATTGTTGTGAATTAAATAAACTGAAAAATGTTTAGTGTTGATTTTTTAGTTAAGTTCCAATTCTGTAGAGTCGTAACCACCGAGAGAGAAGGACTCCAAAATGAAGGCCTCCACACAATTAGTAAATATAACCCGCCATGTGACGGGTAAGCGGTCTAGTTAACTTGTAAAAACCATGCTTGAAGAGAGGTGGAGCAAAAGGCGCAACAAAAGTAATGGTAATTTTAATTGTTAGTTAATTAAAATACCCGAAAAGAACAATATCTCGGCAACCCGTGGCCCGATTTGAAGCAAACCTGATTCATTTTGCAAGTTAGCCAATTACAGGGGGAAGTTATTTCAACGAGAAAGTCTAGGGGAGAACACTCCCGATTTTTGTAATTACTATTTACCAATATAAGGCAAGATCAAAATTGAATAATTTTACTCCTGTAGTAAAGTGCCTGTACTTTTACAGTAAAAAGTGTGATTATGTGGAAGAGTATTTCTGAACAGAAATTATGCAAAATTAAAAAATCTTCGGGTTTTTCTAGCATTCGTTGTTTTCTCCACAGTAATTCAACCTTCTACAGTAACAAAATAAATAGAAAATACAAGAAATGACTTTGAAAAATAATTAGTTCTAACCTTTTAATGTTTTTCTTCAAGACAAATATAGTGTCCGGCACGAAAGAACAAGGAAACTGACGCATGCGTAATTGCATAAGTGCTAGTCGATTGTAGATGTCTGGTTATTCATAGTTCCTGAAACATTTTACTTCCGTATTTCTTGTCTATTGTGAATTTTTGGCGTATTTTTCGAACAGAATTTCTAACAACCCGACCACTTCTGATACAAATATCTCTCGCTTCTCTTGGCGCATTTTTTGACGATCCTACCGGAACCTGGCTTTCAAGGTTTCATCGTTGTCCACTCTTCTAATAATGTCATAGATCTTTTGACGACTAAAGCTCATCTTCAGGAAATGAGTGACCGTAAAAGGTTTTCCAAATTGATTATTGTTTTTTATGTAAAAATCATCTATGAGGAAGCGCCGGTCATCTTCTTTCAAGCCTTCCATTTTGGAAAGTCGCAAAAGAATAGAAATTTTGGTACGTGTTTTAACTTCCACCTGTTAAAATTTAAAACATTTTTTATTGTTGTACGGATTTTCAGTCCGTACGCCCTTAATTGTTTACGTGGTATCAAGGCCTTTTGTGTAACGTGTTTTTTATACTATTTCGTGTAAAAATGGCACCTCGATATGTTCAGCGCTCTTCCGTGGCGGTGATCATCCCGAGCAGAACCTGTCGTCCTGAATTTGTTCAGGAGAGAGATTATACAGTGAAACCTCCACATAGCGGACACCAATGGGACCATGAATTGTGTCCGCTAAATAGAGGTGTCCTTTATTTAGAGGGAGAACAAGAGTTCTTATCAAAGGGACCGGGACTTGTTAAACTGTCCCTTAATTAGAGGTGTCCGCTATGGGAGGTTTCACTGTACTTATTGTGGCCAAGTTTTACTTTACAATTTCATTTTGAATGTTCGTCTCACGTGTTACGGACCTTTTGTTGCTCGAATGTAAACTTCGATGATGAAAACCCGCTGCTCGATGGTGTAGGGCCATTTTTTCAACCTGCAAAATTATACAGAAAACACGTTAAGAAAGTGCCTTGATGCCAGGTATATATTACACAATTTTTAAACATAACATTTAATACTAGATGAGAAATTGATTTATAATCCTGGTAGGTAGGTTTTGGGTCACCCTGTATAAAGAGGTTTAAAGGAGTGAAATTCTGCAGATTCCTCTAGGCAAGATCTACAGGGTGTCCCACAAAGGACTCCTGATTTTAAGAGTATATATATCTCGGAAACTGAGATCGATAGAAGAATGAAGCAAGTGGTATATTTATTTCGAAAGCCGTAAAAATCTGATACGGAAGTTTCAAATTTAGTTATACATGTTGCCGACAGGTGGCGCTGTACGCTGTAGTCGTAGTACGGAATCCGAGAAATAGGCTATAAACTGTCCTTTGCAAGCAGCCCTTACAATCACAATACAATCTATTCAAAATGTTAAGGCTTATTCTACAATCAGGTTCGTCAGTCAACCACTCTCAGTTGATTTCAAAAACTGAGAAGTTACTTAGTGGCGCTGCAGTCACATATGAGTGAACTCTGTTCAAATATGCTGTTATTGAATGAATCTGAAAAAGATATTTCCTGTCAAGATTTTAATTTAACAGTGCCCAAAGACAAGGGAAAGCTTTTATGGCCATCTGAAAATCTTTTGAACATTTTAATGACATTAGAAGACTCAATTAAAAGAACACTTCAGAATTGCCCATTGCATTCTTATGTTGTCTTTCTTGCAAGAGAAGATTACACATCTCATCAGAAGCAAATTAATAAAATAGGGTGTGAACAACATGAAGCCACTTTAGTAAAGTTTATAATCAATGTTTACACAACAGTAAGGGTTCATTTCTTTTTCAGAGATTATAATAAACAACAATTATCTTCTAATAGAATTAAAATGGCAAAATTGTCAAAATTATCAAAATGATTATGAAATAAAGGATTTTATATATTGCTTTACATTTCTCCTTTTAAATTAATTTTGCTTAAAAACAATCAATAGACTTTATATTAAAATGAAACATAATTTATCATTATATTAATTTAAATCCCAAATAAAATTTAATTCCTGTTTATCTTTAAAATAATTCTAATAAACTCACTGTTTCTTTATTTTTTCTTTTATGATTCTGAATATTCCTAAAAATATATTTAAGTAAACACTTAAATAAAAACACAGAAAAAGGTTATTATGTCAAAATGAATTCTTTAAAAAATTCACAAGAATTTATTATATTCAACCTTACTCCATCCTTGATTTATGTTAGTTATTCAATTGATTTTTTTAGTTTATTCATACCAAAATTTCAAATAAAAGATATATTGCTTAAATTATAAAACATAAAACATTAGTTTAGAATGTAATAAAGTCTCAAATATTTTTATATTTAACGTTTGATTGATTTATCCAATAGATTTTATAGCTGGTTTAGCTGATTGAACATTACTACAGTTACTGTACAAACACCACTTAAATGCGATTGTGGCGCCACCACAGGTATTTTCAAGAAATGGAGCCAAGTTATTTCTATTGGCAATTGGGATTGTAGAATGGCGCAAACAAAGAATGAAATTCTCAGTGTATTACGTACAGGCCACCTGTCGGCAACATTTGTAACTAAATTTGAAACTTCTGTATAAAATTTCTAGAGCTTTCAAAATAAATATACCATTTGTTTCATTCTTCTCCGTTTCCGAGATATTTACTCTTAAAATCACACCCTGTATGTTACGATGAAGTTTGGGACGGATTTTCCCAGTGAGGTCGTGTTATGGAGATATGGGTCAGGAAGTCTTTAGAAACTATTAGCAACATATGTCATTCCACTCGAAATGATAAAAAACGAAATATTTACTATGTTTCTTTCCATTTTCTAAATACTACGTTCTAGAAAATCAATTTTCTGATTGAGGCTAAAAAGTGGTTGTTACTGTTGGCTTCTCATATTGTTGTAGGTAGTATTATCATAGTCTTTTAATCCCCTGGTCTGTGCACAGGCATTGAATTCCATTGTTTTAGTCCGACAATTGGATTGCTGTATTTACTGAAAAGTCGTTTTTTGCCCCCTCTCTTGAATGAATTTGGCTACAATGCATTTTAACGATCGCACAACGTAACAAAACTGTCAGGTAATGTTACGTTTTGTTATACCCATTGTTATACAATACATCCAAACACGCAACAACTCGTTACCATCATTATACAATAACAAGTCGGGCAAAAACGGCGCACTTCGATGAGTAGCAGTATAGGATTGCCTTCCTCTTGCCCTCAAAAAATGGCAGCTGTACCCATCATTCAATGCGAAGATATTTTCCCCTATTATTGTTGAATTTAGAAATTTAAATACATATTGTTGCATGAAATATGGGCGTTTTTTTACTCGTAAAACTCGTGCAACCCGCTGAAACCCATGGCAAAATAGTCCGGGTGAGCATGCACTAAGAAAAGTTTGACGTCCCTTGGTTTCGCAGTATACTCACGGAGAGAAAGTCAGATAGATAGACAGACAGACAGACAGACATTGACTTTTATTAATATAGATAAAAACCCAGGAGATAACTTATATTCTATCCAAGGAGAGTTTGACTGGTCGTGTCCAAATAAATTTCCAAATGAATCAAACTTTCGTCGAAATGAAAATAGTCAGTTTATTAAGAAATGACTGTAGTTTTTCTTTGTTTAATTTTCACAACAATGAATTTTATAGAAAGGATTAAAATAAAGGTTAAAATAAAAAAATGCCGGACGGAAAAGAATAAACAATTTTTCCGGTTGCATAATAATCTGTTTTGTTTTGTTATTAATAAAAATGACCAGAAGCCCGTTGTTTTCTTAATGTTTATGTTTGGATTCTTTATTTGTTATAATAATGATAGGGTTGAAACAACACCTCTTAAAGAGAAAGCCTCCGCACGGAAACCGTACCAATGTAAGAAGTGCAAATTTAGGGCTCATTATTGATAGAAATGCGAATAACAATGCCTTCTAATAATGATGTAACAATCTATGACGTTTCCGTGAGGAGGCTTTCTCTTTACGAGGCGTTGGTTGAAAAGATCTAGCGGATCTTTGAAATATTATTAACAATAACAATTATAATATCAATAGTAACAGTAAGAAAAATATCATTAGTCACTGAAATAATATAGCAATATGAAGAACATTAAAGCACAGACTTACACACCCGCACAAATTTATTTTCTATCTGTTAAGTAATTATTATTTATTGATTGATTTTTTCGTTTATAAAATTATTTTTTGTTGACAAGTGCGAATTAAGGAGGCCATATTTAAATATCTCTCTTTCTCATTTAGTTTTTGTTCGTTTTCCTTTTGTTCTTCATTCATAAGTGGGGAGCAGGAAACGTGAAATTGAGTTTGGGTAAATGGAGGGGGAAAACATAAAAATTCCGGTTCCGACTGGTTTTGCCCAGCGAGAGAAAGGGGAACCTTTACATGTATATGTAGCTTATGTTCCCCAAACCTGTAAGAAAAAAAAATCCCTCGAAAAATCGCCAAACACCTCTTGTCCTCATTTCGATTTTTTGATTTTAATTATTTTCATAAGCTCTGTTCATTGCTTTGATAGTCATTTCATATCACAACATTCACTTTCTCAAAAATTTCATGACAATTTGACTCGGTGACGAAGTGAATGTTTTGAAAGTGACCAAATTATCAATCAATTTAATTGATTGATTGAACGTTCATATAATTGCTTTTAAAACAAACAACACGTATGGTCCAAAAACTCAAGTACTAACAATATTTTTGAATTTATAACTTAGTGATTCTTGAAAAAAATTTTAACTTTGGCAGGAAAGCAAAAGAATGTTATAGAAGAGTTTAAAGAACTTCATTAAATGTTTGGATGGACAGTCTAAACAAAAGAAAGTGATAAAGGCGAAAAGCGAAACAAATGCCGTTCTCTAAAGATATATTTCTTAAGAATTACTTTTTACCTATTTTATGTATGTAGATTTAATTCGGTAATCATATCCTCAAAGAAAGCAACAAATTCCTTGACATAAACCAAAAATCATGGAATACAGAGGTTTAACAAATTTTAACAAAGTTTAAGTTAAATATTTTGAAGAACAATGAAATATTCAAAGCGAAAGACAATCGAAGAAACTTATTCCCCACAAACCAATATAGAATTACCGTACAGCAGGCTTATCTTAAAATAAAAACTTATTTTGCTTTTATTACTTTTAAGAAATATTGCTTCTAAAATGATGGATTTTTTAATGTTCCAGAGCCATGTGCTAACTTTTAAGAAGACTTTAAGAATGAGGAAAAAAATTGCTTCACTTAAAATGATTTCTGAAAAATTTCTTTTACGTTTTACTAGAAAATAACATTTAAGGATTTTTAAATGTTATTTTAATATTTTTATATTTTTCATTAATATTTTCTTATTTTGTTTTAACTGTTAAGTATTAATAATTCAGTTCAGAAAAAAAAATTTAACTTTTATTATCCAAGTTTCTTTTGGAAAAGCAGTAATCAATTAAAATTTAAAGAACTTAACAATGCCTTTTAGGGGTAAAGAGTTTTGTCATTAGTACATATACAGGGTGTCTCAGAATTCATTGTACAAACTTCTAGGGGAGTTAGTATGGGTGATTCTAAGCAAAAAAGTTCATATGAACATGGGTCCGAATTTGAAATATAACTGAGATATGAACAGAAATAAAAATGCCGCCACCAAGATCAACAAGTTAATAACTCAGGTTCTGTAAAGCCTAGATTAATGAAATTTGGGGGAATAACAGGGTACATAAGACTGTGCATACCGTTAAAATTTGATCGAATTCCAACGAGAAGTTTCCGAGTTACTCATTCAACATCATAACACGTGCTCACTTGTGAGTACTAACTAGCATTTGTTACAATTTTGACTGTGTAACTCGGAAACTTCTCGTTGGAATTCAATCAAATTTTAACGGTATACACAGTCTTATGTACCCTATTATTCCTCCAAATTTCATTAATCTAGGCTTTACAGAACCTGAGTTATTAACTTGTTGATCTTGGTGGCGGCATTTTTATTTCTGTTCATATCTCAGTTATCGTTCAAATTCGGACCCATGTTCATATGAACTGTTTTGCTTAGAATCACCCGTACTAACTCCCCTAGAGGTTTGTACAATGAATTCTGAGACACCCTGTATAATGTAATGTAATTTAGTTGTTTTCACACTTCATTTGATCACATTGGTCATCATGTTAATTTTGTTAAGCGATTCTTCAAATATTTCATAGCATTTGTTTATTACTCAAAATTTTAATTAAAAACTGTAAATGTTATTAATTAAGTGAAGAAATTATCTGTGGCCAAATAAAAATCGAAGAATTTCTACCTAATCTATGATGCATTATATTATGAGAAATGTACGTATTACGTATTCATTTTTTTTAAAAAACTTACGCCTAAATTCCGGTATTACCTGATCAAGTTTCTCAAATGGTCGTCAGAGTTCTCGCTGCCAATTTTGTCCTTACTTCAGTGTCTATTCACAAAGGACAGGTTCTCAAAAAATGAATTAAAGAATGAGATGGAAGTAATTTAATTTTTTACTTTTACTTTAAATGAGCATGCTTCCTATGCTTCTCAAAATCTAATTTAAATAGGTGAATTATTGCATTAATCGTTTGCTTAATAATGGCAGCAATGCGCATGCCAATTCTACTGAAAATTTCAGGTAAAAATCGATTTGAATTTATAAAAATGACGACCTTAGCCATTAAAAATGATGAATTTTCTTTAGAATTTTAACATAGGAAAAGCTGATGTCTCAACTCAAATGATGAAAACAAGATAAATCAATAAAATAATTAATCCATACAAAAAAGTTTAACATTTTCCTTAGAATGTCAGTAATATGTGGCTGCTTTTTATTATTTTTATTATGTTTTTATTTTTAATTTATTTACTTATTTATTTATTTATTTATTTTGGTGCTGCGCTTTCGTTGAAGAGATTTCTCCAATTGCGAGTGTCGAGCAGTTCGCTAAAGATGGCGACGCTAATAACTCTAAAATGTACGGAAAACACTGAGGTTCTTAATTGAAGAGGTTATGACACTCCCGTTTAAACGCGATCCCGCTGTTATTTTGACCACCAGATGGCAAAACGTCGAAGTCTGCTCTAAATAATCAGATATGCAATAGAATTCAACATATAAAGCATAAGTTATCGATCTTTATTTAAAAGCACAATTAGTTTGGCCGATTTCTATGAGGATGGAATTCACTGGATGGATTTCTACGATAACCAGATTAAGGTTTAGACTCTCATACAAAAATTAAGATGTTAAAAATAATTGTCCTTTTTTTTTTTCTTTTCCTCATCAAAACGTTACATACTTAAAAACACGCCTTGTATTATTATCTTTAAGTACTTAAAACATTAAGTAAATTCATTTTTTTTTATTTATTTTCTAATTTTTAAGCTTAAAGCCGTGGACACATCAATGAAGTTCCTAGTCACTTCATGGAAATCTTTCGTGGAATATTTTGTAGCGTCCTATTATACACTCACATGCCAAAAGTCATGGGATAGCACCTAATAACAGGTGGGACCTCCTCTAACCCGGCGAAGTGCCACAGTGCGATGTGGCATTGATTCCACAAGTTGGTGAAAGACATCTGAAGACACTGCCAACCATTCCGACTGCAGAGCTTCCCGCAATTGCACGGTTGTTTGAGGTACAGGAGCCCGTGAACGAATGGCTCTCTCGAGCACATCCCAAATGTATTCAATTGGATTCATATCTGGTGATCGGGTGGCCATATCATGCGCTGGAATTACCCCGAATGCTCTTCAAACCAGTCTCGAACAATCATGGCCCGATGGCATGGTGCGTTGTCCTCCTGGAATATCCCATCGTTGTCAGGGTATGTGAAGTCCATGAAGGGCTACAGATGGTCAACAAGCAGCTGGACCTAGCGCTGGCCAGTCAGTGAACAGTCTACCTTAACCAAAGAACCCCAGCCATGTCACGAAAAAACACCCCACACCATTACAGAGACACCACCGGCTTGCACTGTGCATGCTTGATAACTTGGGTCCATGGCCTCATAGGGTCTGCGCCACACCCGAGCCCTATCATCAGCTCGTATCAGCTGGAATCGAGACTCATCAGATCAGGTCACACGTTTCCAGTTGTCAAGTGTCCAGTCGATGTGTTGATGGGGCCAGGATAGACGTTGCTGACGATGTCTTGTTGTTAGCAAGGGCACCCTCGTGGGTCTTCTGCTTCCATATCCCATGGACACCAGATTTCGTTGCACAGTTCGCATCGATACCCTGGTTAAAAATCTGATGTCATCTGGCATAGTGTCAGATGCCTGTTAGCGGTGACCATCCTATTCAGACGCCGTTGGTCCCATTCATTGAGAAGGTGTGGTCAACTACTGCGTTGTCCATGGTGGGAGGTTTGTGTCAAGTTGGTACTCTCGGTAGACTCTTGAAACTGTGGACCGTGGGATGTTGAATTCCTGAGCCACCTCCGATATTGAATGGCCCATACGTCGTGCTCCACATACCAAGCCACGTTCTCGGATAGCTTTCGTCGTGTAGCCATTGTCACACTGAACACCTCACCCCCTTACTCATGACAGTGTAACTAAACCTACTGACACTGATTATTTGCATATTTATACTGTTTGCACATGATGCTACTGACACTTGAAATTTGAGTGTATACCGTGTGTCTCAAAAGTCGCGTGCGATATGAAAAGTTTATGAATGTTGGCTTTATGTTCACACGGTTTCGGCAGGCTTATCGTTCATGTTCAAAATGTGCACCATGCACTCGAAGCAATGTCTCACACGATCCAAATTTTCTTCTGTCACGCGTAAAAATGTAGCTGGTGGGCTTGGGAATATGAAATTCGTCTGCAGCTTCTCGAGATGTTCTGTGGTGATCTCCTCTATCAGCTCTACACGTTGTTCCGTGTCAGCATTATTTCTCTACTTCACTATTTCACCTACAAAATCAAAGCAACCAATTAATTCATTTGGCACGCGACTTTTGAGGCACACGGTATATGATTTGAAAATATACACATTTTCACAAAGGAAACGATTTGACTATGTGATTAAATGATTTTTATAACGTAATTTGACTGTGACCAAATGAAGTGTGAAAAAATGATCACTCACCCATTTGTGACTCCTATCTATCTAACGAATGGCAAAGTTAATTTTGTTCGTTCGATTGCTGCAATAACGATACGTCGTCGAATTGAGTTTAAGTAATCGAATTGGATTAACCCCAACATTCTTTCGTTGGACAGGTTGTGAAAAATTACCTAGTGTAACACAATGAAATCTCTTTTCCCCTTTGCAGAGCAACGCGTCGGTTCTTATATAACTCATCTCATTATATAACGCTCAACTACACCACCTGGCGTTTCTCGGGACACTAATGGCGTTTAGTAAAGGGGAAAAGAAGGAGTTAGGTAATCATTTTTATTAAAAAAAAAAAAAGCAACGCAATGATAATTTATAAGAAAATCAAATTACATGTACATGTATAAGTTTATAATCGTTGTTTTGTAATGCGGTGCATAAAAGTGCTCAGTTCCTATAGAAATCAGTCAATCTTGAAAAGTAGCATAAGATGAGGAAAAACCGTTTTTACATGCTGGTTATGTAAAGAATAGTAATTAGTGACGTAACTTGGAATTTACATAAGTTGTAACCGGAAATTTATAACTTGGATCCAAATAAAGCATGCGTTTTTTATAAAAGCATTGATCAGATTATTGGGTGTAAAACTTACTTTCTATATTTTGGAACGCACTGAATTATATTCGATATTTGCTTTCAGTATTTCAAAATGTCTGCGATAATCATAGAACTATATTAGGGCCTACATTTATGCTATGTTTGATGAACGTGAATAATATTTTTATCCACTGTTTTATTATTGTTAAGAATAAAAAACACTTGCATATTATTCTGTTAGATTTTCAATGGTTTTCCAAAGCATAAATGAGATTTACTTTCGATTCACTCTTTGGTCTTGTGTAATAAATGATATTTTGTTATTAAAAAAAAAAAAATGAAAATGCTTTTTGGGAAACGAAAATTCGATATCTTGAAAATGGTTCGATATATCGTAGTTTTCTATGAACTGATTTTTTTTTTATTTATTCCTTACAATTTTCATTTTGAGCATCTTTTTTATCGACATAAATTCAATCTCGCTTTAAAATATTAGAAAATAAAGGAAAAATTAAGCTCTGATGGTAGAAAATCGGCGTTTTTTTCCTCCCATAAACTTTACACTGCTTGATGATCAACCATTGCCACATAAGGTGATCAATTAAGTAAATGCAAGCGACAAGTATCGATTTTAATTTATTAATTTCAATGCTTGGTTAGCTCATCACCTACTCATCACATTCATTTTCCCTTAGAATCACTTTGTCACTCTCTCAATTCGACGCATATTCAGTTCATCATATTTTGTCCCAGAATCATTTTGTCATTTGTCAGATTCATTACTTAGTAAGATGGGTTTTGTTTTTTTATAATTTTTCAAGAAAGAATTAATTATTTCATTGCGTTTTATAAATTGCATAGATATTGAATAATTGTGAGGTAAGTTCTATTGAATAAATATATTTTTATTTAATTTTTTATAATAGGCAGAGACTGTTAAAAATATGAAGAGAATGATTTATTTATATAAATCAGTTTTTATCTATTGGCGATTATAAAAAACAGCTATATATGATACAACAATTTTTATTTAGCAGTTATCGCTTCCTGCATAGGATCTGGATAAAATATTTCTGCTCATTAATACTTCTTCATGAAAAGAAGTCTCGGTTTGGACTATCAAATGCATGGAGCTACTTTAGTGGCTCCATATTCGTTAAAGACTCCAACGGTATTAGAAAAGTCGCCGATCTCGACTAGTTCAAGTATAATTATTATTATTATTGGCTATTGTTTATTCATTTTCTGATGCCTTACCTTAGTTTATAACTAGCGGCTGATTTTTTTGTTTTTGTTTTTTTTTTCATTTGGAGCTTATTTTTATTTTTTATTTGGTTTATGGTTTGCCTATTTATTTGTTTAGCTTGTGTTGATCTTTTATTGTTTATAGTTTATGCTTAAGTTTTTGATTTACTCTTTATTTTTTATCTTACCAATTTTTTTTTCCTTTTGTGTTTGTGTATTTATTTTATTTTATTTTATTTATTTATTTATTTATTTTTTTATTAATTAATTGGATCCAATACGTCCATCCAGGATCTGTATGTCCTGAGGCCGACGAGTTGGGTCCCTGGATGGACCTGGATTCACTACTGCTGTATGATGGTCACAGCAGCCGGGGGGGTACAGATTGGCTTCACGGATGGTCACCCATCCAGTGACTAGCCGTGCCTGATGTAGCTTAACTTCACAGAAGTTGTTTTCAGTGAAAGCCTACCAGGCCACTGAGGGCTTTATATTATATTATTTATTTTAATTTTCTGTAAAAGTTTTATTTTCTTTTTTAAGCTTTTATAATTTATTGATTATGTTTATCAATCCAATTCCAGTTGACGAGATTAATGCTGGCATATTGAATTTATCTTTAAATACCTATAAATTAACCCTTTCTCTCCTTGTTTTGTATGTGCGTAGTCTATTTTCCAACTTAGACCGTCTAAAATTAAATTTAGAGTTGTTAAACATCAGCCCTAATGTTTTCTTATTTGTTGAAACCTGGCTTCATGACCCAGTTCAGACACCTATTTTTGACGGTTACAAATCAATTTCTATCTCCCGGTCTGGCCGTAGAGGAGGCGGGATCAGTATTTATGCATCATCAAAATTGGGGTTCACTGTGCCAACACCTCCTAAACTACTGTAGTTTAGGAGGTGTTGACTGTGTCCGATCAAAGTCTGTTCAATTGTAACGCCTGATTTTGAAATTTTATCTGTTTTAATCAAATCAAAGTAGTTAATAATAGAAGTACCGTTCTCCTTCAGGCTCTTTGAAAAATTTTGGTCTTCATTTGTCTGAACATTTACTTCGCTATTATCATTCGGGTTATCAAATAATATTGGCTGAAGATTTCAACATTGATTTTAGCGCACCTCCTTCAAAAATCTCCTTTATTTTAGATCCTATTACTCGCTCGGGTTTATCACCGTCTATATTCTCATTTTCTTCCTTTCATTGTAAATACACGGCTATTGATACTTGTTTCACTTCACTGCTACCTTTATATAGCAATGCTTTAGATATGCATATATCTGATCATCTTCCGTTTCTTTTAGTTTTTAACTTGAACTCACCATTCACATTTCGATCGACCCTTGTTAACTTTACAAAGCGCGTGATTTCGGACCATCGGCTAGCTGTGCTTGAGTCTTTCTTCTTATTGATAGATTGGTACGTTTGTTATCTAACATCCAGGATGTAAATGAGATGTTTAATAAATAATAATAATTATAAACTGGAGATGCTCTCCAAGCATAGGTAATGATTTTTCAATTGAAAAATGGAAGGAAAATTATCTTCAATCATTACCTGTGCTTGGAGAGCATCTCCAGTTTATAATTATTATTATTTACTTGTGAGTTCATCAACTTTCATGTGATTATGGTACTCATCCTATTCGCTATCGCTCAAATATTCATCCTCTGAAGATTCCAGCTCCTCATCCACAACGGAAGAGCTGACACACACTTCAGGTTCTTTCAGGAGTGACAACACGTCATCAGAGAGATTGCCTTTTCCTTTTTGTGGAAGACGTCGGATGGAGAAATTCTCGATCTGCGGGCCAGGTTCCCGTCTCCCATTGGGCTTTCAACCGTGACAACTTGGTTGTCTTTAAGACACCTTGAGACAGCTTGGCTGTCCGTGGTGTCTGCGATAGCCCAATTGGTAGAGGCGTCGGCCATGATAGTCGAGGTTCCTGGTACGAATCCGGGTCGTAGAATTTTTCCTTCCATTTTTCAATTGAAAAATCATGAGATGTTTAATACATTTTTACGTCAAGTCCATTTGAGCTTTGATCGTTATCTTCCGTATCATAAAGTTCACGATGGCTTTACCCATCACGATCAACCTAAGAAACCTTGGATTACCTACTCTTTCTTACGAGATATTAATTTCAAAAATGAACTGTATCTGAAGTCTCGACTTCATCCTACATGTGCTAGTATTCAACGTTTTAAGAATTTCTCTAATAAACTACACCAAAATCATTGCAACTAAGCGTGCATACTTTGAAGGACTGTTTACCAAAATACAATCAAACAGCGAGAGATGGACGGTTTTGAGGGAGCTGACCGCTGGTAAGGATTCTTTTCAATTTCCTTTCAAAAATTTAGAGGAAGTTAACAGTGCTAAATTAACTCAATTTCTTCGTCCACTTTTCCCATCACCACCAGACAATTTTCCTGATACAGTTACTGTAGTTGATTCAGTCCAATTTTGTGATAACGCGTTCAGTTTTTTTGTTACTCAAACAACGTCTGATGAGGTGGTCTTGATCTCCAAAAAGTTAAAATCCACTATGTCGCTTGATCCTCTGGGCTTACCTTCCAAAATATTAAGCCAGTTTATTTCCTTACTTGTTTGCTTATCCATTAGCTCTCCTTTTTAATTGCTCTATATCTACTGGTGTCTTTCCTACGGCATTGAAGCGTGCCAAGGTAACGCCTATATTTAAGAAAGGTGATTCCCTTTTTTTTGCTAATTATCGGCCTGTGACTTAACTTTTTCTGCGAAGATTTTTGAAAGACTCTTTTATAATCGATTATCTCTTTAAGTATTTTCGAATGGACTCATCACCTCGTGCCAACATGGATTTACACCACTCGAGAAACTCGACTAGTGCTTGCTACGAACTTTTGGAATATATTTCTACTAATATAGCTAATAAGAGCTATGTTGCCGCTGTTTTTATTGATTTCTCCAAGGCTTTTGATCTAGTCTTAGTTGATAGATTAATTGCCAAATTAGCTCATCAATATGGTCTACGTGGGCCTCCTTTGTTTTGGTTGAGATCATTTTTGACTGAACGGGTTTACTTTTTAAAATTGTTTGATCTATCTTCCTCTTCGATTACACGCAATGTAGAGGTCTCTCAGGGCTCGATTCTTTCGCCATTACTATTTTCTTTATGTTAACGATTTAGTTTACCATATTCAACCTTGTACTTCCTTCAAGCTATTACGTTACGCGGATGATTTCACTTTTATTGGTGCATGTTCTGAGTTGTATGATCTGATATTACTTTTAAATGCTGCTCTAACTGATTTACATACCTGGTCTGTTAATAACCGTCTTATTGTTAATATTGATAAAACCAAGGCGATGATCTTTTATCAACGCATTAGAATGGGTGTCCCTAATGATCTCCCTTTGTATTTTAATAACCTCAGCACGGTCTCGGCATTTACTTACCGTACTTGGGAATGATGATAACAAGCGACATTACGTGGAACCTTCACGTTGATCAGTTAATCGTCAAATTGAACAGAAGGTTAGGAGTCATCTCTCGTTTACGTTTTTTAACCCAAGAAAATTATTCTCCAACTATATTTTGCTTGGATTCACTCTTATCTTTGCTAAAATATTTTGTTTTGGGGTTTCGTGTCTTTATATTGCAGAAATGGTTTTTGCGGATTTATTACGGTCTGCCAAAATGTATTTATACAGGATTTATTGTCGCCGGAAATGAACAAGAGCGCCAAATTGAAATCGTTTGATTACAAAATTTGCACACAAACACAAAAAACAAGTCAAGTTAAATAAAAGTGTGTAAAATGACTGGAAACCTTTCTTGTTTAAAATGCAGAAGCCCGGTTTGTTTTTTTTTCAAATGAAACGTATACGTTTTTTTCAGAAGAATAGGAAATTTCAATCAGTATATTCCAGGATGGGATGAATATACTGAAAGAACGAACGTATTGAAAAAATAAATTGGTATGGCGGAATGGTACATTCGCACTGGCCTACCAGGAGATAATGATACGGATTCAAAAAAGAAACTTGTATTTTTCAATAAGAGCTTCCTCACGTCGTTTACATTGTGTTTGGGGCGACGAAATGAATGCTTCTGCCATATCTTCATTTTTACCAAAAAAATTAATTTCCCTAAAAAGGCTTAGCCCATTTCCATAAGAAATGCGTCAATGCATAGTTTAATCACCCTCTAAGTGTGAAATTCTTTAAAAAAAAAAAATGGCAGAAGCAAAGAAGGGGGGGGGGGGGGGGATTCGGGGGAGAGGGGATAGTTAATAACTCCAAATCGGCTCACCATAGCCAAACAAGTCATTTACAAAAAAAAAAAAATAATAAAAATTCGCCTTAATGGCGTACGTGCATGTAAAGTTTATTGAGTTTGGTTCTCTGATTTGAACGCTACAGCCATTTTTTAAATTTTAGAAAAAAATTAATGTCTCGAAAAAGACTTACCCAATTGACATAAAATATACGCTAAGGCACAATTTAGGGTACCCTCTAAGTATGTATAATTTTTGTTTGGTTCTGCCATTTGCCGTTTCAGAGGAGTTGGCTGCACAAAATTGGTCACATACGTACATAAGGAATTTTCAAAATTTCAACATATCTTTTCGAATCATGAGTTTTTAAGTCGATTTCAGCAAAAAAAATTGTTTTGAGATTCTGAAACGAACACATAGACATTCACTCTTAGAGAGTGGTAGGCCAATAATGATGAAACGATTTTGGGACAAGTGAATATGATGACTTAACTATGTGTCAAATTCACTGACTAGCAAAGTGATTCTAGGGCGGAATAAATGTGACGATTTGAATGGAATGAAAAAACGCATGCTCAAATGAAATGAGACAAGCAATCAAATAGCTTGCTCATTTTTTTTTCTTTTGCTGTCTCTTTTTTAAACAATAAAAATATAAAATAAATTGGAATGGCGGAATGGTACATTCGCACAGGCCTACCACGAGATGATGATACGGATTCAAAAACGAAAATTATTTTTTTCAATAAGAGGAAGTTGTTCATGTCGTATTTATTGTGTTTGAGGCAAAAAATGAATGCTTCTACCATTTCTTCATTTTTAGAAAAAAAAAAATCAATTTCTCTAAAAAGGCTTAGCCTTCCCTCCCCCCCCCCCATAAAAAATACGTCAATGAATAGATTAAGGACCCCTCGAAATATTAAAAAAAAAAAAATTGGAGGGGGTTGGGGGGGGGGGGGAGAATAGTTAATAACTCCAAAATGGCTCATCACAGCCAAACAAGTCATTTACAAAAAAAATTCGCCTTACTTAGAGGAGTCCGTGCATGTCAAATTTGGTTCGCTGGTTTGAACGCTACAGCCATTAATACCAACCCAAACTTCTTTCTTCCACTGCTCAGCAATAAGCACGAATTCACTTCACATGAAAAGTATCAGCAAACGACAATTGAATGGATTCTCAAGTTTCTAAACAAACGTAGTTTTTAAAAATAGATTATTAAAATTAATTAATTGCTTCCAGTAAAAAAATCTGTATAGTAATTAATAACTATTTCCTTAATAAATTCATTTTTTCTCACGTTCTGTTGTGCTTATGCAATATCAAATTATTAAATAACTTACATTTCTATAATACTGTTGTTTTTTATTTTCTAAAGTTAGCTTTCTAAAGTTATTTTTAAAACTGAAATTCTTTTGATGTTTTACATTTCTAACAATGGTTGTTAATGATTTGTACTTTTGATGATTATAATGTTTTCTTTGCTAAGATAACATGATATTATAATTATTGATGAAAAAAATCGGAAAGGAAATTCGACAGCCTGGATTCGAACCAAAAAAATTTGGCTCAAAATTTCTTTTTCTTAAATATAGATTATGTAATTTTCTTAATTTGTATATATTATTTTTAATTTTTAAACATTAATTACATATTTGTCTTAGCCTTTTGTTTTTACTCAAAATTTCTTTTGTTTTTTATTCTTTTAAATTGAAGATGATAGAGAAAAAGAATAGAAACAATAAAAGAAATCGGAATTGGAAATGGCTACAAAAAGTCAAATGAATAAAATAGTATTTAAAATAGCACTCAGAAATTAGAGAAAAACAACAGAGAAACACACATGTGCAAATGAAAAGAAAAGCATTTGCTAAAATTTCAAGGAAATACAAGTTACAAAATTAAAAAAAGAATACCACAAGAAAGAAATGGAAGTGACTTCCAGAACCAAATACAGATTAAGATCACTATCGGAAATTAAAAGAGAAATTATGGAAAAAGAAAAAAGTGGAGCATATGAAATAAACTGCAAAAAATGTAATAAGATTTATATCGGAAATCTTATCGAAATCTAAAAACCAGATTCAAAGAACATACATATATCACCAAAAGTGCCTTACAAAATCTAAGTTTGCAGAACACATTTTATTAAGTAAACACACAATTGGAACCTTTGAAGAAACATGTAATTTAATCTGTAATATTAGTGACTAGCTGTTTTACCCGGCGTTGCGCGGGCTCTTTTTTGATGAAATATTGCAATTTCCCGTATTTGGAGACGCCATCCATTGGGAGCTTTTTAAAAGAAATTGTACCGATATACGTGTTTTCACGTGTTGGTATTGTTCGTCTTATCTTTTACAGTTTCTTCTTCTGCGAAAGTAAACTTCTGGTAAAATGTCCAGAATGAGGATAGTTTTCATTGTGTAACGAGTGAAACTGACGATACTTCAATGTATAGTGAACAGTCGAAAAAGAACTGTATATTTTAAAATGTGTCCCATTTATTGAAAATGTTAAAAAAATGCCCTGCTGTATCGAAATTATTATCGATGTTTATACCTTTATTAACTGTAAAATAGGAAACTTGAAAAAGTAAATAAAAATGTGTTTTCATTATTATTAATAATAAAAATTAGTTAAGACATCGTTATCCAACGATAAAAGGGTTTTAGCATCAAAATGTTACGAGCCGTAGCGGCTCGTGACTATAATTAGTGGAGAGGCACAAATACAAAATTTCAGGTTCTTAGGCCTTTTCGTACAAAAGTTATAGCTTGATTTGTATTTGGAGCCTCGCAGCCCCTGCCGAGGCCTAGAGGACTATATCAGTTTTAGTGCGTAATAGCTAAAATTTTAAGCAACACATTAGAAATATAAAAAATTTCAGGTTTCTGGACTTCTGGTTTAAAATTTATAGCTTGATTTGAGATTGAGGCCGTATGGCCCCCGCCAAGAGACTTATAGAATTTTTAATATAGATTAGCTAAATTTTTAAATACCACACTATGATTAAACAAAATTTCAGGATCGTAGGCCTTTCCGTTCAAATTTTATAGCTTCAATTGTATTTGAGGACGCCAGGGGCCCCGAGGCCTCTACCAGTCTCCTTAAAAATTATAGACAATAATATACAAGTAACGCACTGTAAAAATATAAAAATTCAAGTTCCTAGGCCTTTTTATTATTCAAATGTTAGAACTTATTTGTGATTTGGGTTTCAGGGCCCCTGTGGAGACCAAGAGCCTTATACCAGTTTTTCGTGTATATTAGCTAAATTTTTTTAGTAAACTACTATAAGTAAACAAAACTTCAGATTTCTAAGCCTTTTCGTTCAAACATTATAGCTCTGTGTTTAGGGCCCCTGCCAGGGCCCCAGAGGACTACATGTATATAAGTTTTAGTGTATAAGAGCTAAAATTTTAAGTAACACGCCATAAATATGCAAGAATTCAGGTTCAAAAATTATAGCTTGATTTGTGACTGGGGGCTCAGGGCCCCTATCGAGACCCAAGAGCCTTATACCAGTTTTTAGTGTATATTAGCTAAATTTTTAAGTAATTTTCTATAAGTAAACACAATTTCAGATTTCTAGACCTTTTTGTTTCAAAGTTGTAGCTTTGCTTGTGTTTGGGGCCTGTGGGGGTCTGCTGGGGCCTATGTTACTTTTTTTTTGTATGTTTGCAATATTTTTTTAGTACCACACTATGAATATACAAAATTTCAGGTTCCTAGGCCTTTCCGTTCAAATGTTATACCTTCTATTGTATTTGGTGCCTCGAGGCCCCTGGCTGGGTTCTAGAGGCTTATATCAGCTTCCTTCTATATTTGCTATATTTTTTAGTACCAAACTGAAAATATACAAAATTTCAGGTTTCTAGACCTTTCCGTTCAAAGGTTATAACTTGATTTGTATTTGAGGCCTCGGGGTCTTCTGGCGGGCCCCAGAGGCCTACATCACATTTCTTGTATATTTGCTATATTTTTTTAGTATCACACTATAAGTATACAAAATTTCAGGTTCCTAGGTCTTTCCGTTCAAATGTTATAGCTTCAAATGTATTTGGGGCCTCGGAACCTCTGGCGGGGCCCTCGAGGCTTATATCACTTTTCTTGTATATTGGTTTTATTTTTTTAGAATCGCACTACAAATTTACGAAATTTCAGGATTTTTGCCCTCTTTGTTCAAAGGATAAAATAGGAACCATGAAATTCATACAATTGGTCCCTGTGGGGCCCCGAGCCACCCAAGAGGATACATTAAATTTTTCACACCGTCCTCTGTATAGGGCCTACGTGTGTACAAATTTTCAAGCCTCTAGGTCAATCCTTTCAAAACTTATGGCATCAAATGGCAGTAGCGGGATTCCGCTACTGATGTAATGTGAATCCCGAGCAGTAGCGGGAGGATTCACTATACTTCAAATAGAGTTCTTAATTCTATTTGTGAAGAGTTTTAACAAAATTCTTTTCGATGGTAGTGCCGAGCCCTTTATCATAGACGAGACTACTGCTAAGTGGACAAAACAATCGAAACACAACTTTTAAATTCGAGTTTTAATCGTACGGATATACAGGGTATTTCTGAATGGTCTGTAAAACTTTCAAGATCTCTTTTAGGGACTAAAATAAGCATAAAATATATGAACATGGAGTCGAAAACGCTTCTTTCTAGAGTTATAACGGTTTGAAGGTGTCTGGTAGTAGAAGAAAAGTTATAACAATTCAAAGAATCACTTGACATGAATCATTGGACTTCTTCTGGGAGTATTATTTATGCAGATGATGCAACTCTTTGTCTACCAGATGATGAACGGATATTTAAAGAGAAAAGGACGAGACACAAAAACCCTGGAATACAATAACTACTAGTTATTAAATAAAAATGAAAAATAAAATAATAATTAACAATTAACAAAATAATTAATAAATAATAAGTAAAATCAAAATAAAACTAGAAATATAAAATCAAATAAAAAGCTGACGTTTCGGATAGAGACTATCCTTTATCAAAGCAAAAAGGATAATTGCCTTTAGAGAATTATTCTTTTTGCTTTGATAAAGGATAGTCTCTATCCGAAACGTCAGCTTTTTATTTGATTTTATATTTCTAGTTTTATTTTGATTTTACTTATTACTTATTAATTATTTTGTTAATTGTTAATTATTATTTTATTTTTCATTTTTATTTAATATCTACCAGATGATGCAACTCTTTGTTAGCGCATCCTAGATGGCTGCGACATTACTTGGTGTTTTCCAACGGGTTCCCCAATCCGTGCGGCGACGTGCACAGCCTTCCTTGGAATCTAACAGAGATCATTTTGAGAATTTGCAAGTGTATTGTTTTGTTATACCGTAGAAATAAATCAATCCTATACGCTTTAACTCTAGAAAGAAGCGTTTTCGACCTCATGTTCATATGATATTTTCTGCTTGTTTTGATCCCTACAACATACCCTGAAAGTTTGTAAAGGCCATTCAGAAACACCCGATATAATTTACACTGTTGGAAATTTAAATAAAAACAACTTAATACTGCTACGTTTTCATTCATTTCTGATATCTCGAAATACGCCTGCGAGAACGTTTTAAAATCGTCTTCCCATGTTAAAGGCTCACTTCACAAATTTCTGCGTGGTTCTGCAAAAGTTGTGAATGATGAGAGTCCAAGATGTAAAAACTGGGAAGAGTTCGTACGCTTTACTCCAATAAAATTCCAGGCTGTTTCCAGGCGTTTCCAGAAACAGTTTATCCAGACCAAGAATTATGACAGCCTCTTTGTTTTCTCTAATTTATTTAAAGATGGAACAATTTTATACATTTTTGTCATGATAAATGCTATAAGATGCTTGTAGCCGTTTTTGCGAAACACATTTCGTGTACATATAAAATAATTAAGATTTTGTTCGAGTGACATATATGTTGCAGCATTGCAGAATATGATTGAATGGTGAATGCCGAATGAAATTATTCGTATTATTCGACATTTTTAAGAAATTGTAGAGAAACGCTCTTTCCCGAAAAAAAAATCAGCAAGTTTTATAGGAACATCAAAGAGAAGAAACCTGGTTTATGGCTTTTGCTCTGGTTAATCGCTGATATAAGGGCAGAGATTGTATAATATTCTTATCAATTCTTTTAGATAGGCTATAATTTTAACGGTACCCAGTTAGGGATGTTCTATTTAGTACATGCGTGGGTGATAGAATGATATTTTGATAATATATAGCTTTTAGAGAAAGCCGCCCTAATGGCGTGATTGTAGGCGTTCTTCAACGTATATAAAATAGATTCAGTGTAAAAAGCTAATTTTATATTATTTTTCCAGCTTTTCCATACCTTGAAAACCATTTAATGAAATTCCAGGCTTTTTCCAGGAATTTAAGGCTGCGTACGAACCCTATTGTTGGATGTTTCCAGTTAATACATCTTGGATCCTCATCATCCACAATTTTCTTCTAGCTTTTCAAAATTAGATTATTATAATAACCATCTCCATTATTATCAACAAACATAAAAAATTCGTTATTGAAATCTTGGACTGTAAACTTGTGTCCATTGCTGGGTTTATCCGCAAGTTTATTTTATTTTTGAAATTTTGACTTCGGATTCTTAAAGATCATCAAAGAGTAGATAGAACAGGGATGTCTCAAAGACCAACCCTCTATCTTTGTTTTCATCGATAAAATTGAGTTTAAACCTTAAAAGTCATGAAATTTTATCATATTTCCTGGAAAGGAGATGAGGCCACCTTGGGACTAAAACTTAAAAATTCAAACTTTTTTTTTGCGGACACTCGCACATAAGACACATAGGTTTCAGTACAGAATTTTTTTAAGTTCGTTGTTTGGTAATGCAAGCTCGCGTATTCTCAAATGGTTTTTATGTTCCAATTTTACAACTCTTGCAGAATTTCCAAGGCTTATTAAGCAATTTTATTTGATTGTCATTATTATTTTCATACATTCGTTTTACCCTTTAATAGGCAAGATTAAGTGTTTAAAATTGTTAAACAAATATTATCTACAAGAAATTTTAAATAATATGGAATTAGTAAACAACAATTTATTTTTCAACCAAATACTAAAAGAAGGGAAAATAATAGAATTATTAAGCAAAAACAAAGGATTACGAGAACTACAGGATGCATCTAAACCCCTATCACAAACTTCTGGTGGTGATTCATCACCGCGAGTTGAAAACAAAAGTTCATATAAACATGGTTCGGATAACGAATCGTTTATGAGATTTCCGCAGTTAAAATTGAGGTTTCAGCAGCTGGTTTTATACTCTGTGGATGGCAGGTGACATGCGGAGAAGCTCAGGGGAGGGGGAGGTCGGATAACGAACCGTTTACTACTGTACCCGTTTCACCCCGTTGTTTAGATACACCTGAAATTATTAGCAGGCGCACCTGTTATAACCAATAAATGGGACGTTATTTCAAGAATTTGTTGTAGTTTCTCCGCATGTCACCTGGCATCCACAGAATAGAGCTGGTAAGTGGTGACGTCACTTCCTGGCCGGTTGCCTAGCGATTCCAAACTTAGGTTTAACTTCTCTATGCTTTTCTATGGCCTTACACCACATTGATAAACCTAATGTTTGGAATCGCTAGGCAACTGGCCAGGAAGTGACATCATACTTATCAGCTCTATAGAAAAACCAGCTGAGAAACTTCAATTTTAACTGCGGAAATCTCATAAACGGTTCGTTATCCGAACCATGTTTATATGAACTTTTGTTTCATCTGGCTGTAGGGAATCACCACCAGAAGTCTGTTACATGGGGTTTAGATACACCCTGTATATAATTAAAACTTAATGAAAGATAATACCATATATACTAATAAAATTACAAAATAAAATAATTAGCAAAAGCTAACATTGAATGTCAAAAAAGTAAAACAATGTAACCGGAAAAACATTAACAATGAATAGATATTGTTCAAAATTCAAACAATTGTATTGTAAAAAATTAAAAAAAATAAATTGTATTGTAAGAAATTTAAAAATCAGTTGTAAACGAATGCTGAAGATGTCTGAAAGGACGAAAGTCGGCTATATTCTACGTGAATAAAACTTGTAAAATGGACACTGACGAATAATTAAATGTTATAATTTTATTTTAATGAAGAATATCAACTCAATTACTGCAAAACATTGAGAATATTCCACGAATTAATTTCAATTAATAGAATAGAACTTGTTGTTGCTCCAAACATTTGGGCTCTATAGGATCTTCACATTTCGACCAAGTATGAATTAAAGAAAAGGAGGATTCTTTGAAACTTAAGGATCTCAAATTGATGAAGGTTTTATTGCAGTAGATTTGGAGGGGAAAATATGAGCGACCACCTTCGCGAAGAAAGATAAACCTCTGAACACACACAAGCAAAGTAATCGGGATGAACACATATCTCAAATGGAGGGATGACTTTTTAGGGTCTTAAGATGGAGATACAAGGAGAGTATTCTACTCCTCCTCTTCATCTTCTTTTTTTTCCCGCCCATTTTCTCGAAGCTATTTCTTGCTAACGATTTTCCACTAAATTTGATGAATTTCGAACGAACTCGTACACCCTACTCTATCCATCCATCCATTCCATTCCCTGACGATTTGAAGCAAATCTCTGCCTCACTTGCCCTGCTCCAGCGTGTTTACTCCTCGAAAACAATTTCCTTTAAAAGGGCGCCGATCACGAGAAAATGGAGACTATGGCGAACGCGAAAAGGTGGAGGGAAGCGGGAGCGTGAAACAGAAAATGAAAAGTTTTTTAATGAAATTAACGAGCGAACTTTGTTCCGATGTAGGAATTAGAACGTCAAATGAACTCATTCATTAAATGTCGAACGAAATTTTGTTAATATTGTGAATTAATTATATAATTAATTTTAATACAGTTTACTTAATTAAATTAAAATCGAGGAAGTTGTTAACCCAGTGCTCTCGTTTTTTCCCCAGTTCCCCATAATTCAACGGGTTTTCTTGAGAAAATGGCTTCTCTATATAAATGGATTGTGTGCACATTTACGATTCTTTTGCTTCAAATAGAAATTTAACCAACCGAAAACTTCATTAGAGTGACTAGATCCTTGTACAAAAAGTGATTTCTTTCTTCTGAAATTAGTTTTGAGAGAAATGAGAATTCGTCTAACGAAAATGTGAATTGATTGGGGGCACATTTGAATTGTTTACCTTCTGTATTGTGTGTCAATTACTTGAGGGTAGTACTCGTAAGAAGTAGAACTTTTGTTAGCGCCTCATTGAATTTGTGAAAGCTGCGTCAGATAGACAGAGAATTTAGTTAACTGCTTTCCAAGAAGAAACTAAAATTTCTTATCTTTGCTTGACTCTACTGGCTTTACCGTCTTGGCAGCCTCTGGCATTTCCCATTAATATTTACTTACAAATTAAAATCCCAAGAGAGTGAAATGTTTTCCCGAGTCTTAGGTTTTGGATTGCACTTAAACACGACCGTTTATGTTTGTGTACTACCAAAAATATAAAGGCTCACATCATATGCCTATACGTTAACCAAATCATATGTTCATCAACTAACAAAGATCAAATGATAAAAGTTTCATTTTATTCGGTAACGATACACACAATCGATTTTACTAAAAAAAAAAAAAAAGTGGCCACCATTAGCACGATAATTTGTATTTTGAAAATGTTTAGTGCTGCCATGTTCTACCATTACAGTGCTATACCACAATATCAGAAGCTTTTTAACTTCTCCTTATAGGGAATCAGAATTTCATCGTTGTTTGCACTTACAATTAGAATAAAGAGACATTTCCAGTTCATAATATTCAAACTATATCCAACAGATCACGTGCAGATAATTTACTCATGTGGATGGTAAAATTAGGAAATTTTTTTCTACCAACCTTCACAATTTCCGTCACCTGCAGACGAGATACGTGGACTTGAAAAACAAAAACTGAGTCCCCGCTTGCTCATATTCTAATTATAGCTACCAACTTCTAATTTAAAAGGGTTTTTATGTGTGTTTTTTAATTTTACTCCGTTTATTAGTTTCGGTCATTCTCGTGAACATTACTTTCTAGGCAAACAAAGTTTCAAGAATTAAAAATGAAAGATTAGAGAGCGAAGAAGGAGCTTAAAATAAAACTGGAGACTGACGACGAGACACATCGACAGACGCCCTAAGCACATTGAAACACTTAAAATGAGAAATTAAAAAAATAAAAAGACGACGACGGGCTATATGTAGTTCTGTGCATATTTTTTTTTTCAATTAAACCTGAAGATTTTTTGCCCATATACTCGATCCTATGTGACCGAGTTACATGAATGATTGTTTTGTTACTTCATTTTAAATGTGGAAAGAGTACTTCGAATGCAAATCTAAATTGAAATATTACGAAAAGAATAAAAATAAATGAATTTATATTACAAATTTTATAGCGATTGCGTGAAATAAATCTTTATATGAGAATAATAAATTTTAAACTTTTTACTTATTCATATTCATTTTTATAACATTATTGAAAATTGATCCTGTATTACACTGCCAATAAATTATTCAAGGGAATTATAAAAGTTCACAACAGAAAAATCGCCTTTTAACATTAACCAGTTGAGAATGGGTGGTACTGCATTGCCAGAACGATGTTAATTAAAAGCATCGTTACTGTATTCGTGAAGTGGTCATTCCGTTGCAGTTTTTTTCGAATTTTTTGATTATGACTTAAGATTTGGACAGAGCATCAAAAACTAAGTAAAAATTATAATCAGCACATATATCTTATCTAATCAGGTACATGGTCATCTACCCGGCTCGAAGGACCAAAATAATTATCTTTAATCACCATTTTGGCCATGTTCCCAAATAGTGAGGACATATGTGCCGATTATAACTTTTACTTACTTTTTTTGATGCTTGATCCGAATCTGAAGTCAAACTCAAAAAAATTCGAAATCTGATGCTCTATCTGAAATTCGTGATGATTTTTATTATTATCGTTGAAAATTCAAATTCTTAAATTAACTAAAATTTATAATTACCTATATATTCACCCAATTACTGGATAGACTGCCATAATGAACTGCTTAGTTTCTTATTTTAGGATCCATAACTCTGAAAAGTAAACGATAGATATAAAAGCATATAAATTTTTTTAAGATAAATAATTTCTTCAAAGTTACATCTGCATATGTTTTCAAAATAGTGTTGAGTTTCTTTTTTGCGCTCAGAAATTAAAAGCATTTTTTATACAGGTATCTCAAAACCACTGCACATTGTGATGATATAGCCTGCCTCATAATAACACTACACTACTTTTCAATAATGTAACGGACATTTCCTAATTTACAAGATAGCTGATTTGCGCGTAAGAACCCATGCTCGCACACCAACAGATGATACGATTTTAAAGGTTGATGTGGTAAGTTGCTCGTGTAACGTAGTTGTAGTTGGAGAATGACTAAACAAAGGGAACCAGTGACTTTGAGCAATAATCGACTTGACTATTCGTAAAATTTTGGGAAAACTATTAACAAAACGTTTCAGTTATTGGTGATAATCTACAGGCTTATCACGAACGACGGCTTTGAAGCCCAATGCTCATAAAAATCACAAGAAACTACTCCAAGTCATCAACTATGGAACTCGAGTCGGTAGGCATTACAAAACATTGTATGCACTTGGCATTCTCGGATGTGTAACCGCACTCAGGTCAAACATCTCGCCAATCAACAAGGTTGCTATACTTACAAGGTAACTACTCACAGATTCCCAACATAATGAAATATATCACTCATCTACAGCTACTATTGATGCTTGCAAAATAAGAAAATGCTAAATTTTGTTTCTTTCAAAATAAACCGAGAAAACGAAAAAAATTGAGCACATATACCCATACAAAGACTCCATTGTTAAAGCGATGTTTATGTGTATTATTGCGCTCTCAATTCTTTCTTCTCTACGCACGAATCCACTTCACCTGAAAGCAACGCTATCGCTTCCAAGGCATGCTTGCGCGCAAAAAAGTGCTCGTACAACTGCGTGTATGTCCCGCTCACATTGGGCTGTCGAAGGATTAAACATTTTTTGGAGTTTAGAATCATTCTACACTCAGCTCCAGTAGGATGAGCGTGTTTAAGTGCCAGTCGAGCGCCTTTTACCTAATTGCATCGTCCCAACCGTGAGATTTGATGGTGGTGGAGTCGGTTTTTCATGGCATGGCTTGGACTCTTGTAGGTAGTTGAAAGAAATTTGAACTCTGAAGACAACAAGGGCATTTTTGACAATCGGGTGTTCATACGTTGTGGGAATGTTTTGGTAATTTTCAGGACGATAATGCACCATGACTTGGAAAAAAATCTAATTTAAATACATCGAACTTGACCACGTGAATAAGAAGCAAATTTTTTGCTTAAACGATCATAATCATCGCTATGACAAATTTCAATATCAACTTTGAAAACTTGTCAAAAAGATAACTTTTATCCATTTGAAATACTGAAGTAATGATCTAAAATACATGGTCGTCTGTGTTTTTGGTTTTGCGTTTTCGTTAAAGAGGAATAAAGTATTTTCGATGACAGTGTCGATTGCCAGAGACAACAATGATAGCAGCTATCAGATACCATTTTTAATATCGAATTTTAAATATACGGATAGGAAAGGTACACCGCTGGAAAGCGGAGACCCCATTGTTGCTGCACTTTCAGTCAAATTGCTGATATTGTATCTAGTTTACGCCTGATAGCTTTTTAAAACCATGTTCTAATGTTTCCGAATAGAATGTTGTTTTAGGGCACATTCAGAACTTTTTAGGGCACATTTCCTGAATTTTTGAACATGTCAAACTTGATCTTTAGAAATTCTACTAAGATATTTACTTAAAGGACTCTTAAATGTTACAGATAAATATTTTTGAGGTGGTGGTATTCGATACCAGATTTTTGATTTTGTTCTTTTTGAGAATGTCACACAATATTTTAGGACCACAACCATCTTTACAAGATATGTTGAATATTCACTTTCTTTATTGAGATGAACAGTTAAAAAAATTAAAAACGGCAAGCAGTTAATGTAAGCTATGTAATGAACTTTATATAGCTCAATCGAAGGGATGCTTCAGTGTTAGATACTTCAGAATTAAAGTTCGCCCATATGGAAAATTTGACAACAGCTAAATATATTCTGAAATCTGGTTACAGTTTGAACAAAAATAAAATTTTTGTCCAATTAAAGATAGGTATTTACTGGATGCTTGCGAAACCCTATTCCTTTAACAAATCAATTTATGAACTTGAATAGCCCAATCCTAAAATCACAGTTTATTCAACCAATCGTTAAACGTAAGAAGTCCGCCATTGGATCGTAATTATATCACATTTTCTATTTAAGACGCACGGTGTCTTTCATTTCATTTGCAGTCGAAATGCTCTACCACTGAGCTAAAGTCAATCTTACTTTCTTTTTTGTATAATATGGAAGACCGCTTGGGTTGGTTAGGCTTCTTGACTACCTCAGTGTATTTCCTTTGGAGTTTATTCTGGTTAGATGAGCTTTGTGAAAGCGCTGCTTTCGTCCCATCCTAACGAATGTACACTTCACTGTTCGATTGTCGATTGTCGATTCATTTCATTTCACGAACAGAACTATTCGGTTTCCGTGCCAATCATTCCTGCCAGATTCAAGTATGGAGGCTCGCCGAGGACTTCAGCATCCTCCTCAACCTTTCTTGTACATACGTCAAAACTGCGGTATTGTCATTCTTGATGTCAGCAAAGCCTTGTGACCTAGCTTGGCATAAAGGACTTGGTGATGATGGTCCATTCATTCCTTACACATGTATTATCAAACCAAAGTTAGTGACATAGTTTCCACACCACGTATTAGAAAGCTATTGTTCCACAATACTCCATCCGCCATTATTTCAACTATTTTCTGCATGATTTCCCGAATCCATACAACTACAAAATATATTCCTATTATGAGGATATTGTTGAGATAACATGGGCGCATAACTCAGCCCATGTTATAGCCAGTCTACGGCTGATCCTAAAGGATTTTGAAGGCTGGTTTAACTCATGGAGGCTGAAATTGAATGTGGATAAGTGCAAAGCAGAAACGAAATCGTCACCCGAACTGGCTCGTTTAATTTGGCACGATGACAGACTGGATAGATGATATTAAGTACAGGATGATTCAAAAATTACTGTACAGTAGTGCATGGAAACGTATACAGAGGGCGGTAGTAGCAAAATGGTGCTGACAACGGAACAGCGTATATTCCTAGTGGAAAATATGTTCTCCGGACCAGGGCCGTACCCAGAAATTTTTTTCGGGGGGGGGGCTGAGAATGGGACTGGCCCATGTGGAGGGGGGTCCCCCATGTAACAGATTTAGTTGACATGGTGGCCAATTTCGGGGGGGGGGGGCTGCAGGGCCCTGAGTACGGCCTTGCCCGGACCTCACACCTCTCGATGTCTTCCTTTGGGGTGCCTTAAAAGGCAAAGTGTATACAAACAATCCGGAAACTTTTCCTGAGCTGAAAGAGAAAATCACCACTGAAGTTCAGCAAATCTCACTAGCCATATTGAGCAGAGTGTTTCACAACACGCAAATGCGTGCTAACCGATGTCGTGAAGCCGGTGGCGGGCATTTACACCATCTACTGTGAGTGGTTGCCACCTCCGACCAGCCACTGCACAATAACTTTTGAATCAACCTGTACCTTGGCGTGAAAATAGACTCAAAGCTCCGCTGGAATCATCATGTAGCTTACGCATTGAACAAGGTCAAAAAGGCTAATACAGTCTCATTGTTGACGGGCCGCACTTATTCTCCCGTCTCTTGGAGTAGACGACAAGCTACTCCTCCACAAGATTATTATTCGGACAATCATAGTCTATAGCATGCCAGCGTGGGCAATGATCTACAAATAGATAGAATGAGCCCCAGTCGTTTTAAAATGTTACACGGAGGGCTATTGCCCACTTTATAGAAGAATTGAGAAGATTCGGTCCATCCACAGCGACTTCGATGTGACGCACATCGGGAAATTCGTCAAGACCTCGTGGTGAATATGAGCAGAAAATGAAGACGCATAGCAACGATTTAGTGACAGAAATTCTAAGTCACTCGCTGGACATGAAATGGCACACGAAGTATCGGAAGCAGAGATTCATTCTAGATGTGAACTTCAAGAACATCAACAAAGTTTATTTCCCAGAGTATTGGAGAGTGTGATATCAACGGTTTTCTATATATTTTGTATTTTCTCTTTTTTGATTTTCGTTTTGTTTCGTGTTTGACAATCATCAATATTATTTTCCCTTTCGTATCTTGTGGGTACATCAGGCTTCTTATCTGTCTTGGCATATTTCCCGTGGTATTTTAGGAGCCAATGTTAAGGAAGCGTGAGTTTTCAGGAGCAATTTTCCGTTCCACTCAAATAAATGTACACTCCACTGTTCGAATATCAATTCATTTCACTCTTCTTCTTAATAATTATGGATGACTTTTTTGGGTGCATCTTGCTTTTCATCTAGTTCAGTGTATTTCTTTTGGCATATGTTCGCGAACGGTGAGGTTATGGAAGCGTTGCTTCATTTCATTCGAACACCGATACACTATAATCTTCGACTGTCAACTGTCCAAGAATCAATATCCTGCTCCATGATATATCTGTCCCGGCCACAATTTAAAGATCAAGATTGAAGAATCTCCAGATCTTTCAAAACGAAGCCTTAGGATTATGGTGCAATTGACAGAAAAGTTGCAAAAAACTATTCCATCTGTGATGAAGTTGGTACGTCTCACACTGCTAAGTAGGCCAAGCAATTGAATGCCTTTTATGTAATTTTGTTATCCAGGATAGAGAATCACGGCAACCTCCTGGTTGCCGATGTATTTAAGATCATCCGTTCACTGTAGTGGTTTCTATGCATCGCAGGGCTTACCACGATCTGGATGTCGTCGTCCACAGCATTATAAAATTCCAATTTCCCAAGTTTCCTACAACTTCCTTGTCTTTATTTCTTCCCTTCTTCAATTCAGAATCTGCTTTCATATTTTGCCGCCAGCCAGGTGGCCAAGAGGGTTAGGGCGTAGTTTTCTAGTTCTCGATTCTACCTGGTCGTGGGTACGAATCCCGCCGTGCCGTGGGCATGGATGTTTGCGTTTGTCCCGGGCTGCGTACAGATGTAACTTGACCTTAGTAGTCGACACCAAAACTTCTAATAAACCAACCAACCAACCAACCAATCATATCTTGCTAGGTAGCCTAAGGATTTTGTCTTTATTCCCAGAATGATTAACAAGATTTCATCCTAGTTCTGTTTATTTCCCTTCACTGTTCAATTGCCTTAAGAATCACTATAGGCTATAGTCTATAGCCAATATCTTTGAGATCCAAAGCTGACATCCAAAGCATCTCTCGGCTTCCGATACTTGCCACATGATATCCAGTGAATGTCGCAGAATTCCCGCCACTAAATCGTTACTGTGGTCTCTTCATTGTCTGCAGCATATTCACGATGAGGTCTTAGACAAATTCTCCTATGTGTGCTATCTCGAAATCGCCGTGGATGGATTGATATTTGGACCATCGACACTATTGCAGCGACTTTAAAGTATTCTTTGTGTTTAGCGAACGACAATCCACATGCATATTGGTAATGAACAAGTTTTCAA
The DNA here is from genome assembly GCA_023313115.1 of Rhysida immarginata. Lineage (NCBI taxonomy): Eukaryota > Metazoa > Arthropoda > Chilopoda > Scolopendromorpha > Scolopendridae > Rhysida > Rhysida immarginata. Next base: position 409,459 of record JAHWFO010117157.1, read on the forward strand.
AGAACTTCTATAATTAATTTCATTATTCAGTTAAAAGCTTCGAGAAAGAATATTATTCAACATATATTTTAAGCATTAAAGAACCTTTAATTAACTTTTTTCTGGTCACGTAATTTTTTGCAATAAATAATTTTATTTTGTAAATCCGTGGTGATTCTTTACTTTTAGAAATTTGTGTGAAGCTTAATGAATAGATTTATAAGCTATTTTATCTGTTTTACATTGTTGAGAACACTCTATTGTCAGTACACGGATAGGAGAACACTGATCATTTCTGCACACGTCAGAAATGGGCAAATCCATTCAGAAAATAGGGTATTAGTTATTAGTGTTGAAGTAATATCAGTATCAATATTCGTATTGTTACTGATTCGCGAATGTATAAGCTACTCCTTTGGTAACAGAAAATCGAATGCTGCTGCCTTTTCATTCATTTTCTGGCATCTGTGGAAATACGCCTGTAAGGCTATGGAACATTGGCGATCGCAAAGGCACACAACCAAATTTCTACACCAGAAAGTGTCTGTGTTAATTTAAAACAAAGTAAATTTGAAGTTATATGCTTTTAAACATTGCGCTATTCTTAATTCCCGTCGCAAAACAGTGGGTACGTTGTATTGGATAGCGATTGTTCGTCTGTGACGCAAATTTGACGTCAGAGTTAAACAAAGTTTACAAGCCATTACAGTCTCTGACGTCAAATTTACGTCACAGAAGATAATCGCTACCCAATACAACGTACCCAAAGTCTTAATACAAATTGTGTGTGCGAAGTGCTTCGGATCAAGTATATTTAGGATTTTGAATTTTTCAGGATTTCGGAATATACGAAATATCTGAAGTGAAAGATATTTTCTTTTAGAAAATTTATTTTTATTTCATACAAAAAGAAAAAGTCTTAATACAAATGAAAGAACTATATTTTTAAAATTTTTCTTTAATATTAAAAAAAAAAACTATAATAAATACAAACTTTGGTGTAAATACAAGGAAAAAACTATAAAATAAACATCTTTGATTGTAAATATAAAAATAAATTATAAAGTAAATATTTTTTTGTGTAAATACAAAATTTCTTAAAATACAGACCAGTGAGCCATGGGCCAAAAATAGAAAACTATCCAAGAGCCGAAGCTCATATTCGACATGTTATAAATAAAAATAAAAGAGAAAAATAAGGAAACTAAAAAATAAAATATTTAGACCGGAAAAGAAAAAATGTGTTCAATATTAGTTAATGAAAAAAAATCCATTTCTTGATTTCAGTAGGCCAATTCTTAATCAAAAGTTTGTGGTTTTTTTATTTTATTTTTTGATTTATTTTAAATTTTAATTTAATTTCAGATTCCTCGAACCTAGTCACTAGACAAAACCAGGACGAGGGGATCATCATTAATCAATAAAAAACAAACAAAAAAACAACCAAAAGGAGGGGAAGCATAAAGGCGGACCTGTCTGGTAGCCTCCCCTCCAGGAACACAAACAAAAAAAAACAAAAAAAGTATAAATAAACAAATGAAGAAGAAGAAATTGGTTAAGAAAAATTAGTTAAAAAAAAACAACACCAGGGTGCAAGGAAAGTAACCAGGTAGATAACCTTACTTTAAATTGATGCAATGTATTTGAACATCGAATTTCTGATGGAAGTTGGGACCAGATTTTCGGGCCAGTATATAACAATTGTGATCTGGCATAATTACGGGTTATTAATGGTATTATTGGTAATCCAATAATCCTTGTGAGATAAGACGAAGGAAATTTTAAGTAAGTATAATAGCAATCAGATGTAATTAAATTATTCTTTGATTTAAATAAATAAAGAGCAACCTGTTTTACAAATATTAAACGAATTGGGAGAAGCTTATGAACTTTCATTTGAGTGTTTATTTGTTCCGCCCTTATATTATTTTGAAAAATTATTCTCAAAACTTTCCGTTGTAAGGAAATCAGAAGGTTAATATGGAGGAATGAGATTGTATATTCTTTTGGAAAAAAATAATATTGATGTGTGTCCAAACTTTTGATTTATTTATTTTATTTTTTAATTAATAACTATTATTTATTGTATTCCAGGGTTTTTGTGTCTCGTCCTTCTCTCCTATATCCATAGATTTGGTCTTGCAATAATTGTGTGAACAAAGCGAAGAATTATTCTGTAAAATTACATCATTTGCAATTTTTAATATAAATATTTTACTTATTGTTGGGAAATGTAGTAGACAATCATTGCCAAATAAAATTCTCAAAATAGAATTATGATAACCCTCCAGTTTTTTTTTAATATGAATTTTATATGAGCCTCCCCAAATGATAATTCCATATTGAATAATTGAATAGTAGAAAGAAAAACACAAATTTCATAGAAGTGGTGTGGGTACATAAATTTCAATTGAATTAAAGTCCCCAATATATTTAATTTTCTCGTAAATCCCAACTCAATTATAATCAATAATGACACCCAGATAATTAAAATTATTAATCTGCTGTATATATCACATCCATTTGAACAATTGTCCTGACACAAGAATCTATGAAAATTTAATGGACCATAACCTTCAAATTCATTATATGAAAAAAAGCTGATGTTTAGATTTTTTAGGGTTTACGCATAATACAATATTATATAACCATATCTTTTAGATCACATCTTGCATTCACTAAATTATCATTTAATTTGTCTAAATATAAAATAACCAAATCATCTACATAAGCATATGGTGAACCGAAATTTTAAGTTTAAAAATATCATTAATAAAAATATCAAACAAAATAGGTGCCAAAATAGTTGCCAAAATAGTTCTCTTTACATACAGAGGATTACTAAATTTATTATTAATTTATGTATAAGTTGATCTTTTTGATAAATAACTTTTAAACAAATTATTTGCAATGCCCCTAATTCCTATATCATCTAACTTTAATAATAATAATTATTATTATTTATTTATTTATTTATTTAAAATTCTATATATTTCAACAATTCATATGTATATCCCAAACCCCGAAGCCTACTGTAAGGCTTGTATGGAGTCATAGGGACAAAAAGTTTCATAACCAAAAACAAAAAAAAACTTAATAATATACAAAAACAAATTCAAGTTTATACAAAATACAAATAAAGTTTATAAATAACAATAATAATAATAATAATTTTAATGTTAATTGATATCACAAATAATTTTTCCAAATTAATAAACAATTTTTAATACTATATATGTTATTAAACTTAATGTTCATGTTGGGAGTCTGTTAAAAATCTGTGGGATGTAATATTATTTTTCTCTTGCACCATATAAGTTAAAGATTTTTGGTACTGCATATTTGTATTGTTTCCTTAAACCATATTGAGTTTCTCTTTTAACTAAATATTTTTTTGAAAAAATTTTTCTATAATAATCAAATATTCTATCAAATCTGTAACTTTTTTGTATTCCTAATTTTTTATAAGCATTTAATTAGCTGTTTTTTTTCCAAATGCGTTCCAGCAACTATTGATTTTATAATTCTATCTTGCAAGTCTTTTACTTTTGAAAATTGTGCTCCATGATGATAAACCAACAGACCATAGCGTATTCTTGATTCAAAGTGTATATGATATAATAATTTTCTAACCCTTATTTTAGAGGACAGTAAAATTTAACAAAAACTTCAAATATAAGATTTTGCATAATTCTGACACCAAATTATTAATGTGAATATGCCATGATAGATTGGTTTGGTTTGGTTTGTTTGGTATTAACGTCCTTTTCAACTACTATGGTCATTTCAGGACGGCGTTATAGGGGCCGCAAATTTTGCCTCGCAAGGGTTCTTTAACGTGCAGCCGGCAAACGACTACACGGGACCAACGGCTTTACTTCCTTTCCGAAGGAAGTGCGTGATCTCAGGATTTCCCCCTGAAAAATCCTCGTCGTCCTCGGCCGGGATCGAACCCGCGTACTCGGGCATCAGAGGCGATCACGCAACCTCTGAGCCACCGAGGCCGATCCATGATAGATTGGCATCGATATCTAAGCCTAAATATTTTTTGTGTTTAACTTCTTGGATTTTTGGACATTTACGTAAGCAATTATCTTTCCAATCCTCCATGTTCTCCATACACTCCATTTTATGAAGAAAAAAAATTTGCGTCAGAAATTATCATGAGAGGTGGGAATATACTGTGGATAAAGACATGATGCAAAAAAGACGAACCTCTTGTCCACAAACGTTTTAATGGGCGAATACGTATTTCGTTCTCTTTAAGATCATTATTCAACGCAAAATGAATAATGAGATCATTTTGCGTTGAATAATGATCTCAAAGAGATCGAAATACGTATTCGCCCATTAAAACGTTTGTGGACAAGAGGTTCGTCTTTTTGCATCAGAAATTATCATGTTGTTTATGTGGAATTATAAATTTCATTAAATGTGTTTTATTTGGAATTATAAACTCATCTTATTACTTTTTATCCATTTAATTGTTAGAGCTAAATTTTTCTGCGTATCTTTTAAAACCTTTTCTTCATTTTTATGCATAGCTAGCAAAGCAATATCATCTGCGTATATATAAAATTGTGCATTTGGGACATAATTGGGTAGATTATTTATAAAAAAATGTTAAACATTATTGGACTTAATATTGACCCTTGAGGAATACCATTTGTGATTTCACAAACTGAACTTTCAGAATCATTTACCTTAACTTTTTGCATTCTATTCGTATACATTCCTTTCAACAAATTTAAACATTGTCCTCTTATACCATATTGTTCTAATTTTAAAAACAAAATATCACGATTAACCAAATCATAGGCTTTATTTAAATCCATAAAAATAACTTTTGAATTAACACCATGATGAAAGGATTTGTTTAATTTTTGTGTCAATTCCATTAATAAACTTTGGGTTGACTTTTTTTTTCTATATCCATATATTTCTTTACCAAAAATATTGTTCTTTTCCCAAAATTCCTCCAGTTTTTTTTTTTAATCTAGTGTTCAAAAATTTTTGTAATGATAGAAAGTATAGATATTGGTCGATAATTATTTAAATCTGTCTTTTTACCTTTCTTATAGATTTGGTCTAACCTTTGACATTTTCATCTGCTCCGGCCATTTATTTGTCTTTAATATTACATTGTATAAATGAGTAAAAGATTTTACAAAAATTTTACCATTACTTCTAATGTCCCCTGCCCTAATTCCATCAATTCCTGAAGACTTATTTATATTTAGACTTCCAATAAATTTTTCAATTTCTTTTTTCTTCCACAGAATTCATAACAGTAGAATTTTGTAACGATATAATTTTACTTCCATCATAATTATCATCCGTAACTCCATCTATAAAGAACACTTAACTTGTTCTTGAAATCCTTAAATCCTTCTACATGTTATGTTATTCAATGAATTTATCCTCATTTAATAATAATAATAATAATAATAATAATAATAATAATATTAATAATAATAATAATTCAATTCAATTCATTTATTGTGTTCACACAGCTAAATCAAGCCAACACGAAACTACAATATCGAGCGAAAAGAATGAGAATTACAAGATTAAAAAATAAATAAATAAATAAATAAATAAATAAATAAATAAATAAATAAAAAGAAATATTAAATAAATAAAATTAACATTACGGATAATTTTTTTTATAATAATGTAACAACAGAGGGGAGAAAACCTTCAGATAAACTGGAAAGTCAAACCCACTGTTGTCCCCCAACAGGCCAAAAGCCCAAAACGGGGTTAATAGAAACATTTAAAAGAAAATATAATAATAGTTAACAAAGACAAGAAAGGACAACAATAATACTGATCATCTAATAATTAATGTCAAAATCCTTATCATCGCTACGCTGGCAATAACAGCCGTGTCACTAAACCAGAAACAATGTTAAAATACCAAAAGTAATCAACTAAAAATTAATCTAGATAGAGAAAAAATCTGGCTTTTTGCTGGACCGATTATACCAATCGGCCAGCTTCCAGCCAACGTTTAAAAACTTAGCATTAGTTTTAAAAAACTGAGCATTCAATCTCATACCAGTGCGACATGTCCCCGAATGCCATAATGCGACATGCCCGGATAATAACAATAATAATAATAATTCATGATGGACTCAAACAATTTAGTTAAGTCCAAATATAATGCTAATGGAATGTTATTCTTATCTATATTTAGTGATTTAGTGATAAGTAGGAATAATCACTCCCTGTGTTTTGATATTCATAGAAAACCCTTCAATCACCTTAACTTCATTCCCATCGATTCAAGCCATCCTTGGACCCAAAGAGTCTTGTATTTTCACTCAATATACCATTAAACAATATTTCATTCAAACAAGAGATTGATTTGATTAAAAAAATAGCCGAGAAAAACGGGTACAACTCGAAAATGATTGACGATCTTTTGAGGAAGAGGAAGTTCAAAAAATTTCTGTCAGACATAACCACTCTACATCCCATCAAAGATAAGTATAGAACCATATCCATTCCTTACAATAAACTACTTATTAAATTCAATTTTCAAACAATATAATATTTTTCTTTCTTTCAGCAACCCCAACCAAATACGAAACTTGCTGGGCAACCCCAAAGATAAGGTACCGGATATACAAAAGTCAGGCATCTACGTCATCCATTGTTCGCAATGTCCTAAGCTTTACAAAGGTCAGACCAAACGCAGTTTATCCACCAGATTTAAGGAACACCTCGACCATAGAAGATTCGGTAGATGCAGTCAATCAGCCATAGCCAAACATTCAATAGAGACGGGTCACGATTTTTCCATCGACAACTTAAAACTGTTACACTCTATCAATAAAAAACACTTGCTAGATGCTTTTGAGAGCATGGCTATCCATAAATCCAAGAACAACACGTTATTAAACTCCGACTTAGGCCCTATTGGTGATTCCCCTCTAATTCAGTGGTGGTCTCAATTAGCCAACCAATAATATTGTTTTTATTTCTTTTCTATTATTGGTCTGCCTTGTATTTCTCTCGCTATATAAACCGCTTTCTTCGGTTTCTAATCAGTTCACTTTGGGTTTTCCACGTGTTCTCCTTGGTTCCTGCCGAATGATGAGAGCTTTGCTCTCGAAAAGCGCTTCCAGGTTGTATTTTTTCCGTTATTTTTGTTTTTGTTATATTCTTTATTACTTTTGTTGTGGTAAAAGAGCCCTTCTTTATACTTAATGTAACAATATTAGTACTAATTACGAGGGGCGTTCAAATTTGACCTGGACTTTAGTTTTTGTAAATTTCATTGTTATAAAAAGCTAAACTTTCATTGCTGGGATGGCAATACTGCCTGTCATGCAGACTTCAAAGACAATTCACCGAGTCATGTTTGTCTCGATCATCCGTCTTTGCTTGGTGCCAAAAGTTTGAAGGAGGGTGAGAATTCACCGGCAATGAACCTCATAAGGCAAGGCCAGCAACTGATGTCAATGATGGCATGTTCGCACCAACAAATGAGCTGATAAGGGACAACAGGCGGATCGTGTCCGAAAATTAGTTTCAATAGTGAACATTAGCACTGTGGAGACCATCATCCACGATAAGCTGAGATTCAACAAGATCTGTGCCAGATGGGCCCCTAAGCAACTCTCCGAGGATCGCAAAACCACCCGGATGAAAATCTGTTCCATGCTGCTGCAGCGATATGGCAGGTATTTTTATCTTCTTTATCTATTTTTATTACCATTTTTTAGCCCCATTCAGAAAATTGATTTTCTCGAACGTATTTAGAAAATGGAAAAGAACTATCATACAAGATAAGAGACAAGCGAAACCACTATTGCACATGCACAATTTTTAATGACTCGTATACGCATTTCGTTGACAGGTCAACTTCTTCAACGAGAGAGAAAGCAAACAATTGTCAGGGTTTATATAGCCTGATACAGAAACAAATACCAATGAACAAAGTTTCACAAAAATGTAATAAAAATAGGAGTAAATCATTTAATAATGAATTTGGCTAGTGGCATCCAATCAGCTCGGCATCGGCCCATCGTCGCTGTTTAGTAGCTGATTGGATGGTTTATTTTTAACTATTTCAACAGCCTCCAGGAACGGTAGTAACTTATAATCTTTCAGGGAGAGAGAATTTTGAATTCATAGTGAGAATAATCATGGCCTTCCTTGAGAATATGATCAGCGAAGTAAGATAAACTTATTTTGCATTAGTTATGCACGAAATGTGCTCCTTCATCCATTTTTAACTTCTCTAAGAATGTTCAAGATAGTACTTGTAACATGTGCCACATTCGAACTTACATACACACCTGCCGAGTTTTCTGTAGGGATCACGTCCTTTATCTTATCAACCAGCAAAAGTAGCGAAAGCACAAATCCACGAAACATAATTTTTAATAGTTGCATCGGGCCTATTTTGCTGAAATTGAAATAACTAGAAAGAGGTCTTCGATTAGCAAAATTGTAGCGTTTAATAAGTGAACCTACGCGTTTCGAAGTACAATTTCATCTTCAGGGTAGGGAACGACTACAACCAAGTCAGTCCCCACCACCGAATATACAGTGATGGCCAAAAATTTAGCACCTATATTGGCTTATGTTGTTTGTTACCAAAAATTCTTCACCAGTTACAAAAAAATTTACACCAATAAAAGAATTAAATGTGAAATGAACCAACAAACAACCATGCATGTTGAATTCAAAGTTGAAACACTGAGATATTTTTATTAATCCTTTAGGTGACTTTCCTATGGACAAAAATTTAGCATCATATACGGAATAAATAAATAAGACATCATAGAATCAGTATTTGGTTGGATAACCAAAGTTTTTAATAACGGCTACACATCGTCTGGATTCCACTAGACGTTTACACCGATCTTCTGGAATGTTGCTCCATGCTTCTTTGATGGTGTCGAGTAGTGTAAGAATAATATTGGGTTTTTTTTTTCTTTAACAGCCCTTTTGGCATCAATTCATAACATTTCTATGGAGTTCAAATCTATGGGGCCATTCCATAACTTTGATATGATTTGTCTGTAACCATTCTTTGACAAGTCTTCTGGTATGTTTCGGGTTGTTATCGTGCTGGAATGACCATGTAAGGGGCAGATTATCATCGGCATAAGGAAATATAATGTCCTCAAGGATGAATTTGTAAACAAAACGAACCATGATACGATTTATATGATGGATTGGGCCTACGCAATGCCTGGTAAAAACAACCCCACATCATCACATTTCCCCTCCAAATTTCTCGATTGGCTGTAGCTTATATGTTTCATGTTTATTACGTCTGATGTACTTTCTACCATCACATGCACAGAGCTGTACTTTTATCTCATCCGACCAGAGCACGTTTTTCCACTGTTGTGTTGTCCAGTTGAGATGGGCACGAGCAAAAGTTAACCTAGCTTTCCTGTTTTTTAATGACACAAGAGGTTTCTTTTGTGCCACTCGCCCAAACAAACTAAACTGGTTTAATCGTCGACGAATAGTACGAGAATTAATGCTAACGTGATGATGAGCAGACAATTCACTTAGAATCGCTGTTGAAGTTAAAGATCTGTCTTTTTTGGAGAGACGATGAATGATACGATCGATGTGCGGGATTAGCTTTTTAGGTCTTTCTGGTCTTGAACGATCTCTGACAGAACCAGTATTGTTGTAGCGCTGAATTGTACGTGTATAACTTGATTTGCTGCAGTTAACAATTTTGGCAATGCCATTAAATGTTAGTCCTTCATTGCGTAACCGTCTAATTTGTTCACGGAGTTCTAGCGATATGTTTTTTATCGTTTTCCCATGTTTGCTGGTTAAAACATGTACAAGTGAAATTAAAATTGTTTCTTATACAATGTGCATATTTAAATTCAACAAACTTACAATGCAGAACCCACGTTTAAGTCGCAAAAACGTTACGGTGCTAAACTTATTTAAATATTCTGAAACACGCTCCAATTTTCATAGTGTATCCGCCAAAAAATATTTTTAAATACTTTGTTTCAGACAGTCTCATTTATTTTGTAGCAGGAGTGGAATTAACTTTTGAGCCTTGATTTTTCAAATATTGGCAATATTTTTAGAGCCACCTGGTTGGTGCTAAATTTGTGGCCACCACTGTACGGTATATGCCAGAGATCCTTAATCCTAAGGAGATGCGACAACAAGCAAAATTCCCATAGCAAACTTGATATGGCAAAAATACTCGTGGCGTCATCTCGTAACAAACGTTCAAATGGCAAGAGAGCATTCGCAAGTATCGTGATCTTGTAACTAACCTCTGCCTTGTCACCGTTGCCGTCTGCTTTCCGTGCTCTGAAGACGTTTTGATGACGTCAGATATCGTCAAGACCTACAGCGCCATCTGGCAACATCCTCTCAACTAACCTGCGCAGAAGAAAGCTGCGCGAACCATTTCACATATACGGATTGTCGCATCTCATTAGGATTAAGGATCTCTGGTATATGCCCACCAGTCAGAAGAAAACTAGATCATGCTGATTGGTGGATTACAGAGAAGCTTACATGGTTATCAAATAGGATAAATACAATGTGAAGAAATTAAGAAATGGAATGAGTTGAATAGAATAGTTATTACAAAAAACATTATAAAGATGGCAATTATACAAATGGCTATTATAAAAAAAATGCCTGCTATAAAAAAGGATCTTATAAGCGTACAGTCATTTTTTCATTGTTTGGTTCCTAATTGCGTGGGGTTTTCTTGTGCTTGTTCATGATGTTGTTATCGGCGTCCAGCACTAGATTTCTCTCCAAACTCGTCTGTCTGGTCAAGATCTTGTCATAGTCATTCTTTAAGCATCTTATAATCTGTAGTGTCTCATGCATCAATATCCTTTTGTGGTCTCGTTCAAACTTCAAAACATCACTGATGAAGGGAACGTAGCCCCCGAAATGTACATCTAAGGCATTAAAAATTATGCTTTTGCTGGTTGATAGTTGTTCCACAGTTTCTTGGATCATTTTCACCTGTATCCTTTTTCCTATTTATCATTCTTCTTTCAAACACTATCTTCTTTCTTTTTCCCATCATTTCCTGGACATATCACATCCCATATATTACCATTTGAAAAATGTTAATATTTTCTAAAGACAGCCTGAGCGCTGGGACAATCCGTCCCAAACTTCATAGTAATTTAGATATTGCCTAGAGGAATCTGCATGCCGAATTTCACTCCTATATATTCCAAAACCTAACTACCATGATTAAACGTCAATTTTTCAGCTAGTACTAACAGTAAGTGTAATAGATTGAAAATTGTGTGAAATGTTCATGGCATCAAGTTATTTTATTTAACCTGTTTTTTGTATCATTTCGCAGGATTAAAAAAATGGCCGCTTAAATTAACGAGCAGTGGGTTTTCATCACCGAAGAATACATTCGGGCAGCAAAGAGCCCGGAACGCGTGAGGCGAGCTTTTAAAACGAAGTTTGGAGTCAAAGTTAGCTCAGCTAGACACAAAATAATCAACTTACTGAACAAATTCAGGATGAAGGGTGCCGTCCACATTCTGTACCATATTGACCGGATGGACCTTCTAACTCCAACCCCTGTGAACCCAGTCAAATCAAACAAATTGGACATGGTAAAGTTAATAAGTAAGTACCCTCTTAATAATTCTCTATTACAAAATAACAACTGACTTTTACTTCATATCTAAAAGAAAGGTATTTTTAATAACTAATTATTTTTACAATTATTTCTTGAATTTTCTTTTTATTTTGTCACAGTAGAAATGTTAAAAAATTGTGCCGAAAACAACGAATTTTAAACACTGGTAGGAAAAACCGAAGATAATAACTGGAAGCAAAGACATCGAATCTCTTAAAGTGAGAAAATATAGGATGTATGTATAAAAACAACTTGGTTCCATTTAAAAGCATAATAAAGTATTTTCACTCAACATTTATTTGCCTTTTTCGATTTTTATATATCATACTTTTAGGCATTTAAACGCGGGCAGATGACCTCAAATTAAATTTTCTTTCAATTATTTGTTTAAGATTGTTAAGATCCTTTTAAAAATGACAGATGATACTCATTTCGACGAGACCGTAGACATTCCAAATGAGAGGTAACGGAGACAACGGTTTCTTCTTTTATTAATTTTTTTTATCAATGAAAATCCCCATTCTTTATACGTAGTAACTTATTTACCACAGGCTTAACGCTTTGTGTAATTTAACACTATATTCTTGATCACCTTCGTTTAAAAACCATTTTGGCTGCTTCACCATCCATCATTCAAAAAGTGATTAACTGGAACATCACGCTCGATGTTAAAGACTTCTTCAAAAATATTTTCATACGCTGAGCCCAACTCTCCTATTCTTTAACATGAGCAAACGAGTTTAAAATGTTCTCGCTGCCGTATATCAACGGATATCAGAAAATGAATGAAAACGGTAGCACCATTTTGCTGTTTTGTTTCCAACGGTGTAAGTTTTTTTATCCGTACGATTAAAATTTGAGTTTATATGTGATTTCTGGATATGTTTGTGCCTTTATAGCTTAGCAGCATTAACATCTATGACGGAGAGCTCAATACTATCATTGAGATGAATTAGGCTCTTTTCAACGAAAATTTCGCGCCAAAAACGTAGGCAGTTAAGCATTATAGACTTTCTAATGCATAAGTGGAAAAAATTGCCATTTGACAATTCGAAGTTGGTTTATACCTGAATTTTCAGTATAATTGTTGCTATTGCAACTGTTCACAATGGACTAACGATTAACGTCGAACCCATGTTTGATATAATTACGAAGTAGAAAAGGGAAAGAAAAATTCTTGGATCTGGACTCGAACCAGAGAGCTACCGTAAACCGTAAACCACCAAGCTATTACAATATGTCCATATGGACTTTCCTGTAGTCACCGTATCTATTTAACTGGCAAAGCAGGCCGCCGTCCCGTATGTTCTCTTATCCTTTCTTCAAGCTTGATATGTTCAAGTTATATGAGAGTTTTGGGAAACAGAAGAAACGTGTTCATTTAAAATAATCAAACGCTTTATATTAAAATTAAAATTTGTACTTATTCTTAAGCCGGCTTGGTGATCGAGAACGCTAAAGTCTAGGTCTTGTTGCTCTCGAGAATAGCGAATCGCGAGCTCGAGTCTCGCTGAGGGCATAAATGTTTGTGTTTGTCCCTTTACTGGGCTATTGAATTTCAAATACTGTAGATTCAATCATTATTTAACATTATTTTTTCTTTCTGAACATGTGCATGTTATGAATTTTGGAATATTTTGGATTTCAGAATTTTGGATTAGGGATACTTAACGTAGATTACAAAAATACCGAAGATCCAGTGCAGTAACATTTTTATTAACAACAATTACATTGGTTGACAAAAAGTTATTTTTTTTTATCTCCTCCTGGACGATATGAAGTTTTTTAGTTCAATTTCTGACACAGATTGCAAAACTGTTATTAGGTTTTCTCTAGCACATCCAGTTTCTAAAATATTGCTGAAAAAAAAATGTTTACACTTTTTTGTTTTTAACCGTACAAAAGTATAAGTCACTGTTCGTAACATCGGAAGACATTCTTTATACAAAGTATTTACTAACATACAGCAAAAGTTCAAGGGGTGATTCTTTGAGTTATTTTAAGAATCTTTTGTCCTTTGATGATTTTCGGAATGCCGCTTTGTTTCGAGTACAAGGCGAAGATAAGAAGATACTAACCTAACCTAACCTCACTTATGGCACTTAAATCCCCGAACTTAAATCCCTTGAATTTTTTTTATTATGAGGCCATCTGAAGTCGTTAGTTACTCTACTCCAGTGGAAAATGTAGAAGAGTTGAGAAATCGGATGGTTGATGGGTGTAATGCAATAAGAAACAACTCTGGTGTTTTTGAAGGAGTTCGGCAGTCAGTGAGGAGAAGATTGGAATCATGCATTCTAGCTGATGTAGTCATTTCAGCAGATAGTAGATTAAGAAGCTTTACGAGTGGTACAAGTGTCTGTACAGTCTCTCCGCAGTGAAAAACAAAAGCAATAATCCAATAAATGGGAAAATATAGCATTTTATTTACGTTAAGAATGAACTATATTAAGTGGTGAGGGTATCAGGTTGCTGTATGCCGGTTGGTGCATTCAAACGTTTTTGAGGTTTCCATCTCAGACTGACTTTCGATAGGAATCGTCACTACGGACACCCTATATTAGGTAATGAAAGACTGTTTTTGTCAAAAAAACCTTTATCGCCCTGTATCTTCGAAACAAAGCGGCATTCCGAAAATCATCAAAGGACCCAAAGAATCGCCACTTGAATTTTTCCTGTATAACAGAAACATGCTGAGCCATTTATAACTTTAATACGATTATCACACAAGTTAATAGCAAGGCTTACATTAAAAGCTCACTGAAGAAGGCTTGCGGCTGTATAAAAGCTTTAGGTAAAGTAAATAAGTAAAAATAAACTTAGGATATTTAAAGTAAAAAATCTTAAAATGGTGTTGCTAATATTTTCGCCAATATTAATAATATAGACATCACTTCATCAGAAAAACTGGACATGCTGCAAGATTACGGATTTCATTTTCGTAATCAGCGCACAAAACTGCGTGAAGATGAATTTTTGTTGTTGACTTATTAATGAAATCAACCAAATTGTTTTATCTCTCATTTCTTCAGCTTTGAACGAACTTCTTTGGAAGATGAATAGGAAATGGGTGACGAGTTCTTCTTCTTAACTTTTAACGTTTTTCCCCTTATCCAGAGTAGGAACATCTGTCCGGGGTGGAGTTTCAAATGTGCAACAAATAAATCATTTAGCACATAAAGTTAAAGAAAGGAAAAAGGGGGGCTAATTTCCGTAAAAATTGTTTTGTTTTCTTTCCCCTCCTCTGCAATTCAATGATTTTAATTGGCGGAAGGGAAAAAAATAGTTTACCCTCTTCCAGCGGATTCGAACCCATCATCTCCGAAAAGAAACATATTAACAACACTAAAAGCTGCGGAGATTATAGGCTTTCTAAATGTAAAGTCAATTCCTATTTTTTGCATTTACCTTTGAGGCAATGCACTCAACTCTAAACACTCCACACTTTTTATCAAAGAAAAGACTGAAATTAAAAAAACATTGTTCCGCTTAAAACAAATTAAAAGCCCATTTTGATTAGTAACAGAGCATTATTTGTGGAAGAATGTATATTATAATAAAACTCTTTCTCGACATTAGAGAAAAGTACCAACTCAGGTTCATAAAATTCTAAATACTATTGATCCACATTCTAATTTTAATGAGTACTTTCTTAACTCATCCAGGATCAAATCTTGAAATCAATAGGATTATGGAAGAAGCTGAAAAGAATCGCAGGAAAAGCGTTGCTTTGTTTTATAAAGTTGGTGATTAATATAAATAAACAGTCATCAAATCACATTCTTAAAAACTCATTAACGTTGACACAAATTTCATTAGAATCCATTTACTTGTGATTCGTTAATAGGATATGCGGAAACATCAAAGACAAAGTGATGTGATGCTCATTGACTGACAAAAAGAAACAAAACTTCTGTCGAATTCAAAACTTTATACTTACAACTTTTAAATACACACAAACATTCTCAGACTTATTTTCGATAACATAAATAAAACTGTCAATACGCAGTAGTAATAAAGGTGTAATTTTCCACGTTAAGCAACTCGTTCAAAGGCTTTCGTAAACGCATGCTTGAAGACAGATTCGTTTAAAAAATTTAGAAAACGACACTTCATTAACAAATTAAGCAAATACAGTTCTCCAAATTACGGGATTTTTTTTCTCTTCCCTAAATGTCTATGTTAGCACGCGCCAACTCGATTATCTCTGTAATAAGCGCCGTGTTGCACTCGAACACGTGGGCTTCCGGTGTAATCCCCCACTTCAGCAGCCGCGCTTGTCATGGTTATCGCGATGTCGAGACTCGACTAGGTACAAGGAATTTAGCACAGACAGACAGATACCCGGCAAAGTTGAGGGGGGAGAAAAGAGACAAAAACTTGTTTTCTATTATCCCATTAGCATTTGATAAGTTTAATTTAATAAGCGAGTCGAGTGCGAAGATTTTTAAATACGCCAAGCGCTCCGTTCCACAGGTAAGAAATGATGAAACTAAAGTACGCGAATTTTTTCTGGAAGGTCAAAAATTTAAGGAAATTATGGGCATTTCCTGAGTTCAATTCCGAGCAATGGGAATTTCACTTCCTTTTTAACCGACTTCAAAAAAAGGAGGTTATCAATTCGATGCGTATGTATGTAATATTGTTGGAATTGCAGAATATTCATATATGTTAGTCTATGTGGGCTTCTAAACAAGTATGCCAAATTTCATAAGCATGTGTATATATGAATTATTTATCTAAGGAGTTTAAATGATTAATTTAAATTTAAATGTGTTTAGTCTCCTTTTAATGGGGAAAATCGTAAAATTAATAAAAACAACTGTTTAATCCAACTGAAGATGAGAAATATTCTCGAAAACGTTTTTTTATATAAATTTTATCCCAAATATTTGGATCACCCTCTTCAAAATTTCATCTGTATTTCAAAACCAACACTTCCTTCAAGATTATCGTTTTCCCCTATCAACATTATCTTCACAAGACTTCATCTACATCCTCAATAGACTGGGTTTATTTCTACTATCAACAACATCTTCAATAGACCACATCCTTTGAGTTTTTTTCCATCTCACAAGTTTCTTCATCGTTTTTCAAGATTGGTGACTTTATTTATTATTTATTTTTTTGTTTTTATTAATTTTACGATTTTCCCCATTAAAAGGAGACTAAACACATTTAAATTTAACTGTGTATATATGTCGTATTTCTCAGAAACTAGAAATCGAATTGCAATAATTCTTTTGTTAGTGGATTAAGTATCTTTCAACTTAGGGATAAATCCAAGTTTCATCAAAATCGGTTGATTCACTTCTTCAGCACCTAAAGCTTTGAAACTTGTAACTAAGTTTCGATGACAATGCAATATTTGATGCTTTTAGAATTAAAAAAAATATTAAAGGTTTAAAGGCCACTGTCAAATATCAACTAACTGAATAGTAGCTTGGAACAGTTTGTGACGATATAGTAGACCAGTTGTTAAGAATGGAAAACAATGGTTAACTTCCAGACGTGAATTTCGTTTCAAATATTTGTTAACAAGCTTTTTTCATGTATTACTGAAGGGCGTTTTTAATTGAAGGTTCAACCTGAAATAGCTTAAAATTAAAAAAAAAAGAAAAAAAAAAAGAAGGTAAGTGTTGCGCCGCGTTTATTTTATTAGACAAGGTCTATAATAGATCTATAACAAGATTAAACAGAGTATAAAAATACCGACTTTAATGAAACTTTCACTATCGCCTAGCTATATCGGGTCCAGGACAAAAAACCCGGCGGACAGAAACCCCACGGACAAGAACCCCTGGACAAAAACCCCACAGGAGAAAATCCCCGCCACCATCGGACAAAAAACCCACTCCCGCTCCATTGCAGTTTACCAATAAAAAAGTATGTAAAAAAAATAGAAACAAAAACTTACAAAAATTGTCTATATGATTTAAAAAAAATTAAACATCACTATAGATTTGGGGCGACTAAAATAAAACAGAATCAAATTAGATTTTTTATGAAAATTAATTTCTTATAAATCAACAAATTAATCGGACAAAATTCAATTCTAAAATTCTCTTTTCGTTTGTTTACATCCAGAATTTTATTCTTTTTTATTTATTATTTGTGGAGTCCGATATTTATTATTTTATATGAATTTAACCCTTCACTTAATTTATAGATTTGTAAGATATATTGTTCATTCACATTAAATAGATTTAAAAGAAATTAACTATATAAAAATTGTCATAAAATATCCAGTTGGATTCTGTTTTATTTTATTCGCCCGAGATAGATAGTGATGTTTAATTTTTTTTTAATCATATAGAAAACTTTAAATAGTTTTGGTTTCTATTTTTTTTACTTACTTTTTTATTGGCAAACTGCAATGGGGCGGGAGTGGGGTTTTTGTCCGATAGCGTGGAGTTTCCGTCCGGCGGGAATTTTCTCCTGCGGGGTTCCTGTCCACTGGGTTCTTGTCCGTGGAGTTTCTGTCCGCCGGGGGTTTTTGTCCGTGTCTCAGTCCATATCTTGAAAACTACTGAACCGATTTTGATGAAACTTGGATTTATCCCTAAGTTGAAAGATACTTAATCCAATAAAAAAAGAATTATTGCAATTCGATTTCTAGTTTCTGAGAAATACGTGGCCAAACATACATACATATACACACTTATGAAATTTGGCATACTTGTTTAGAAGCCCACATAGACTAACATATATGAATATTGTGCAATTCCAAAAAAATTACCAAAATTCCAACAAAATCGAATTGATAACCTCCTTTTTTTGAAGTCGGTTAAAAAGGTCTTTTATAGACCTTGTATTAGGTAGCATTTTCATTTTATTTTAAAATTTAATATTAAACGCGCCGCCACATTTTTATCTTTTAATTTTATTTTTTACCTTTAAGTGCATTCTTTGAAGTAAACGGGTGTGCTTAAAAAGGTTTTTTATTTTTAAGCACACATTAAAAAATTTAAAAGACAAACTTAACACTACTTTAGCTTGTGTTTTATTTTATTTCTATGTAAATTATAATGCTGAATCTTCAATACTTAAAGATTATAAAAATTTCAAAGATCGTTTAGGATATAATATATTGCCAAGGAGTATAAATGAAGTAAAGGGACCCCACTATAACTTGCCCATAAAATTCTTCGTGACTGAAGCGGATTGCGCTAAATTGGCGTTCAAGAAACTAGGAAAGTAAGAAAAATATCCAATGACCTATCGAGTTATATCCGACTTCATGTTAAAATGGGGCGCGTCATATTCGCATTAATTCGAATAGAACTAAATACCGTATTTACGAGGAAAAACTTGAAGTTACTATTTATGAATTTCACGTGGAAAAAGCTTTCACTCTTTTCATATGAAATACATAGATTTTCACACAAATACACAAAGAACATGAAAAAAGAACTTTGAAGGACTTTGAACTGAACTCGGATATCTAGCGCAAAGGGGGGAGGGGGGGGATTGGCTCCTTAGCTGGTTTGTAGAATCTATAAGACTCTTCTGTCACTGAACTTTAATTAAAATAAGGAAGTTAACGATTAAATAGGCATCATGAGTACAATTGCTATAGACCCGAGATCAGATAGGGTTACAACTGTTACGACTTAAGTGTTGTAAACAGCTGTAAGTTGATAATTTTAAATTTTTATTGCAATGAAATTTATCAAAAAAGCACATTCCAGGCTATTTTGAGATTGTTAAAACGCACTTCGTAGGGCGACGTATATATGTTTTTTTTTCACGCTTTTTCTTGCTTTTTCGCTAGAGCGACTTATATAAAGGAGCGAGTTATAGTCCGGAAAATACTGTATGTGACATGGTCCGTTTTGCCATACCTATCAAAAACGCTTTAACAATTAATTTTTTTAACATTCGTAACAATTTTTCATTTAATACCAGACATGTTTATGAACACAAAGCCGATATTTTTGTAAAATACAAACTGTATAATGCCAAAAACTGTGAGTAAATAGTAGTAACAAATTAAATAAGAGCAGAAACCTCATTTCTACAGGGCTCCAGATTAAAAATCTCATTTGTGGAATTGTGGTTTCTGTACTTATTTGGTTTGTTACTATTGTATATTTTGTCAGTAAAAATCAGGTCCATATTATGGAAAGTTGTTAGGTATTTAGCATTAAATCTTAATATGATATTTTGGCTTGATTATCTCTAGATTTGTCAAAGTCTCAAGTTTTTATCCATCTTCTTTGTATAAACGATCTAAAGAGAGGCATTCAAATTTTGTAAAACAAAAACAAAACAAAACTCGACAGTCAAGTACATGACCAAATCAGGCCACAATATCGGAAAAATTGAAGAGTGAATGGAAGCAATAAAACACGAACTGAAAAAAAATCCTATCTTGGAAAATCTAAGCCAACTTGATGCTAAAGAATTTCTGAATCATGGCCGTTATTCTCATTGACAAAAATTATAATTTATTTGCATGAAGTTGCATATTTAGGAAGTTGATCTCCGCGACTGGTGAGCACTACTCCTCTATTCTTTGCATGAGATAATATTCGAAAGATCCCTCACATTATTTTCCTCTGTCGATTTTTGAGCACTACTAAGATTTCTTCTTTCTAAGGGTGTATCTGAAAAAACTTGAATATTTCGGCTCTGTTTTTGTTATTCGACAGTTAAGGACAACCTCTCAGCCGTGGTCAAAAATTAGTGAAAACCGACCGCTGCGACCGAAAAAGCATTCAGAGACGGAAAATAAGACGGAAACATTTTTATTATATGATCTGATCAGCTTTTAGTGAAAAACAATGGGAAAATAATAACTAAATGCAACCTATCTATTTATTCACGCGATTCGAATGTACTTTAAAATTTAATAAATTGTATCGGACCAAGGGTTAACGAAAATTTTAAGGTATTTGCTTGAATTTAAGTCGAAAAATTTTGTACTGAAAAAACTGGGATGTGGCCTTTACGCAAGTCAACCTAAAACTACCTATCGATGTTCATCGTTACTAACTTTTGCCATATTACCATCTTTCCCTCGCCTTTACTGTATGGCAAAAGCTTGTTCAGAAAAATGGTTTATATGCAGAGTGTCCTATAATGAGTGAACGAAAATTTGGTAAATGGTAGTACGGATGATTCTAAGCAAAAAAGTCCAAATTTGAACGATACCTGAGATATGAACAGAAATAAAAATGCCGTCACCAAGATCAAAAAGTTAAAAACTCTATAACGTCTAGGATGATGAAATTTGGGAGAATAATAGGGTACATTCAACATTTGCTGGAATTCCAACGAGTACTTCCGGGGTGGGCATTCAAAATCGTAACATGAGCTGATTAGTGCTCACATATGAGCATGATTTTTAAATTTAAATAAAATAAATAAATCCTTCATATAAATATGCTTACAAAAGGCGGTCCTACACAATATTGATATCCAGCAGGGTCCGGTTTAAATTACATGAACTTGTATGATGAATGGGCAAATAGTGTACTTCCCATGTGTGTAGGATTCTTGTGTGTTTTGTTTTGACAATCTGGGATCCCTGCATTAAAAGATGGAATTATATACTCGTATATGTATATATATATATATATATATCACTATGATCGTTGAAAACTGGCAGATGAACTGGCATCTACAGTTCGTGCGATATTATCAGCATAATTATTTTATTTATTTTTTTATTAAAATTTTTGTAAATTTCTCATTTAATAGGTTAAAAACAGGTTAAAACCAGTAAATTTATCGATGATATACTCCGCACACGGATAAGTTTCACCAACGGATTAGCACTCCCCATTTTTGTATCCAAGGGTACGATTTTTATATCAGGTGATCCAAAAGTGTGTTACATTTTTTCATGAAACTAATAATTGTTTTGCTGTGACGAATTCTTTAGCAAAACAACGTGCGATGTTCACAGGCGTGATGGTGTATCATAAAAACCGATGTATCATAAAACAAATTGTTATCGAAGAATTGTTATACAAAGTTTCATGAAAAAATGTAAAAAAATGTAACAGACTTTTGGATCACCCGATAAATTGAGAAAGTTAATAATTTGCTGAATCTTAGTTTACATCGAGTTACGTGTATATGTTCAGTAAGTAAAGCAAGCAAACAACTTGAAATAAGATTAAACTCGATTCATTCATGATAGTAATTTGAAAGAATGTCCAAAAATCGATGATAGGGGTCTCTGGTTTGTCATTTGATGAACTTATTCAACTTATTTTGTTTATTAATGAATAATTTTATACCCATAAAATAAAGTTCACCAATGAATATAATGATGAAAGTAAAATCTCAGAAATATTTTTCTCAATGTTTTAGTAAAATATATCCGAAAGATTTCGAATAACTCAGAATGTAAGGGTGTCAAGAAATGACTAACCCTCCCCTCTTCCCCTTTACTCGTCCATGTACTCGTCCTGTATAAGGCTGAAAATCCAGTAAAAGAACATTCATTAACCGACTTCAAAAAGGAGGAGGTTCTATGTTCGTCTGTATGTTTTTTTTTTTGTTTTTTTTTTTTTGTTTTTTTTTTATGTATGTTCATCGATGTTTCCGTCATTTATAAACCGATTTTAAAAATTCTTTTTTCATTGGATTCGGTTTAGCACCAATATGGTCCCATATTAATTTCATTGTTAAGTCGGTTTAATTTTTTTCTTTTTTAATTCATTCAACTTACTTTTGAATTATTAACATATTTTTATTGAGTTGTCGGAAAAGTCATGACTTTTTTTTCATGTTTTCCAAAGGTTATTTATTTATATAAAGAACAAAGATTAATCAATGATGTAATACCCTTTTTGTTCGGAACCCTTTGCTATCTTTCAGTGAGTTTCATAATTCCTCGTTCATATAAGAACCTATCTTATCGACAAACAACTGATCAAGGTACTTTTTACAGCCTCATTTGAATTTAAGGCTATACCACGCAAGGAGTTTTGAAAGGAACGAAATAAGTGGAAGACCGACGGCGAGTATGATGGGTGCAGCAACATATCCCATCCAAGCTCCAATAATTTTTGACGGATGATGTTCTCGCGTTGTCCTTTAGTCTTAACAAGCTCTGGTTGCTTCTGGATAAAGGATTCGTTCAAGCTGTCCAATTGTTGGCAGTACACATTCGAATTGATTGTTTGATTCCTTGGTAGGAATCCACCACAGTGAGAGCATAAACTTTCCCTGATGAATGTCTGCGTTCAATGTTGTTTGAGGCGAATCATCAAATCGGGACCACGACCTTTTGCGCGGCACAATGTTTAAACAATCCACTTCTCCTCTTCAGTTACCAGTCGCTTTTAAAAAGCATCATTTTCCTCACATTTAAGAGCATATCGCAGATGTTAATATGCGCCGTCAAATGAGCTTCTTTGAGTTCACGAGGAACCAAATATCGAGCTTGCTTACGTACGCCAGCTTCTTCAGGTAATCATGAACGCTTGACTGGTGGATGTTTTATGTTTCTGCCATGTCGTGTGACGTGGATTTTTTGTTGATCAATGCCTTTATTTTGTCGTTGCAAAAAAAAAGTGTCATGACTCATGACAACCCAATAATATCTCGTATTATCACCATTCGCAGTTGATGGCTATTAATAAACAATGGTAGATCGTAGGAAGTTTTCAAAAAGAGTTGTGTCATGACTTTTTTCCCCTAATATTTCGTTAAACCTTGCAGTCAATTTTTAGCCAATAAAGATTCTGAATTTCTTCTTAATTTAATAACTTGAATCAAAATTTAATAAATTAACATTAAAATATGAACCTGTCCAACATTTAATTGGCATTGAAATTCATTCACCGAGTCTATCATTTTTGATACCTCTTACATATCCAATGTTAATGAAATTTTTGTGCTCTGTCATATGTTTAACAGAGGAGGTCACTTAGGTGTTCAGAATGTCCTCCTTCTCTCTCTTTGCACAGTTCGACTCTGTCGGTTTGGGAAAAGGGACTTTATGATCACCGTCTATCTTCTGTACATTGTACTACAGTTCGAAATAGAAGAGAAAACTAAATTCCAAAAGGCTTTAAGACTTAAGATAATTTTTTATATTTTGTTTCATTTGAACTATTGTACTTACCGCGGATATTACTACATTGTGATATTGTGAGATAATAATAGGGTTGTGGTTCTTGTATTACTGGATTATTATACATGATGGACTTATAAGTAATACATTGATATAAAGTTATTTATTCGACGTGTTTCGGCCGGAGGCCATCTTCAGGAATAATAGAAATTGACAAAATTTTAGAGACGGTACAGGGTGATTCTGAAGAAAGTGTGTATAACTGTAAGCAATGACAGAGGTGACTAGAATGAACATTTTCTTTTAATACAATGTGGGGTCGCAAGTATAGGAGCTACCACGTTTTATGTTTATTGCTTGAATTATCACGTTCCTGCGGACGATTCCACTGTTTATTATACGTGCATTGCTAGTTATTGCCACTGAAATCACTGCTAATCACCAGCGGAAAATGGAACATTACAGTTGGGCAGAACTTGCGGACATGCATATGATTTACGGAGAAGCACGTGGAAGGGATAGTGTTGTGCAAAGACTCTATCAAGAGCGCTTTCCAAATCGCAGGACTCCAGGAAGAGGTATGTTCCCCCGCCTTCATCAGCGTATCCGAGACACATGAATTGTGGACGTTTGTAAGCCTACATCAGGCCGATCTCCGTATGTTGCAGGCCGATGTTGGAGGAAGATGTGTTGCAGCATTTTGAAGCCAAGCCATCGACGAGCACTCGAGCAGTTGCCGCTGCTACTGGAACTAGTCAAACGATTGTGTGTAAGATTGTCCTTGGAAGGCTGTTGCACCCTTTCCGGTGTCAAAAGGTGCAAGCTTTGTGTCCTACAGATTTTCCCGCTCGTGTTTCCTTTGCCACATGATTCCTGCAGCAGGATGTTCGAGATCCTGACTGGTTCAAACACGTACTGTTCACTGATGAAGCTACTTTCACCCGTGAGGGTGTGTACAACACTCACAACAATCATGTCTAGGCAGACATTAATCCTCATGCAACACGAACTCGCGGGTATCAGCATTGCTTCAATGTGAACGTGTGGCTGGTGTCATTGCAAATCATCTACTGGGCCCGTACATCATGCCTAACCACTTGACAGACGAGAATTACAATCGGTTTCTGCAGGAAACTCTCCCCGAGCTCTTCGATAACATCCCTCTGGATGATCGACAAAACATATGGTACATGCATGAGAGAGCTCCGGCACATTTCGCTCGGAAAGTGCGCGACACTGTAAATACCGGCTTTCCAGGAAGATGGATTGGGCGAGATGGGGCCGTAGCCTGGGCAGCTCGCTTACCTGTCCTCAACCCACTTGATTTCTTTGTATGGGGCCATCTTCAGAGCCTAGTGTATGAATCACGTGTGGATGATCATGTAGCACGAATTGCTCTTGCTGCTGGTGCCATTCAAGATACCCCAGAGATGTTTCACCGAATGCGAGAATCCTTACATCGGTGCTGTCAGCTATGTCGCACCACTGGTGGCCGTCACTTCGAACATTTGCTTTGGACTGCGTCGTTATTGTACGTAATGTTTACAATTTTTGTTGTCTCTTTTGGTTGGCGTCTAAACCAGAGGACACACATGATGTACACGAAACCGTATTATTGCCATTAACATAAAGTGTCTTGCACATAAAACGTGATAGCTCCTGAAGAATGTACTTGCGACCCCACATTGTATTAAAAGAAAACGTTCATTCTGGTCACCTTTGTCATTGCTTACAGTTATACACACTTTTTCAGAATCACCCTGTATATGGGATGGGTTGGAGGTGGGATGTATTGACGTGGGAGGGTTTTGGGCTTGGCGAATGAGAGACATTGTGAGATATTCCCAATGGGGAAGTAGTCTATTGTTGAATTCTCCTGTTATTAGATACGAATGTTCTGGTTGTTATTCTGGAATAGATGCGTGTAAATCTATATAAGTTCCAGGATCTCTGCGCATGTTAGAAATATGTTTTCTACTTTGTAAATTGACGACTTCATATAGTAAGTAGTTCAAGCTGAAAATTTTAGCTAAAATGTTTGGAGAAATTAGTTCAATAAATGAAAATCGCTTTACTATACTCGACACAACCATGAGACAAAAAGAGTTGTTGAATTGTTTGTATTTATTTTTTTAAACACTTACTAGGTTATTGTTTCCATTGTTGCCGACGTGATTGTTGGTGGAACGACAATGACTCACAAGATTTCCTTTCCTTTGCGCTTTCTCTACTTCCTGATCATGGCATCGATGCTAGAAGGTTGAGGGCGCACTTCCCATCAGATTAATTTTAATCATCTGTTTATCGGCGCGATGGATATCGCCTGAACATCAGTGACAGGTGAACAAGGTAAAAAGGGGGAAGAAGACGGTTTGGATGCCTAATAATGACAGGTGCTTTGAACAGTCGACCGACGCAGCATAATTCAAGCGTACCACTACCACCACTACGATGACTACTTGAGAGTTGGCTTGCCTACCGATTTCGCCTTCATATACTACTCATTTGCGTTGCCTACTTACTATGGAAGCCACGGCGCTGCGGGCACCTTAAGAGAGCACGGAAACGTCATAGAGAGCAAATAATCGTCTGCATCGGGAAGGGAATTGAGTTCTACTCAATTCGAGCAAAATAGAATAGGGGTTCGATCGTTTTTAATAAATTTGTTTTTAAAATTATGCTTAATATGGCATTGTGAAGTCGAAGCTTCATCTCAAAGGTCATTGAATTATATAAGAAGGAAGATGATTTCTTACGATGTTGAAAGGAGAGATTTCATTCTTTCAAGTCCAATTAAAAGAAAACTTCATTCTTCTTCAATTAACTTAAATTTTCTTTACTCAAAATAAACGAATTTACTATTTCTTTACATTGTCGTTTATGGTAAACGGATGAAGCTGTCATCAAAAAAATTACAGCTATTTTAAAGAAAACTTTCATTATTTTTTTATTTTTAAAAAGAATTTACCCTTATTATGTTCTCCAGATATTTTTATTGATCACTAATTAGCTTCCATTTAACAAAAAAATACAGAACGAGTTAAAACTCTGGAGACATGAAGATATGCATATCCACAGATGTTTTTCTTATGGGCATAAATTCGTCGAAGGACTTCTGCCTGAATGCTCTAACAGGCTTCGATAATTCTCACAATAAGTTTTGACTATTTTCTTTGCTCAGACCACAGGCAAAAATCCAAGGAAATCAAATACGATAACGGGACCGTCCAGTCAAAAAACTGCCATGTGCGGACATACATATCCCAATCTTTCTAGACGCTTGGCTCATCTTGTAATACCATTCATGTCTTTCTTTATTCTTTGATTCCCAGCTCATAGCCCAAATAATTTCCTATGAATATTTAGGTCCTCGTATTACTCTAGACCTTTCAAGGACGATGCACATTGTTATTTAACCAAATTTTTCAGATATTTGGGAATTATCTCAAAAATAATATTCCAATTGTAGGTTTTTATCCCCATTTATCAAAAAGTTTTGAAATAATAGTTCTTGTTCATTAACAGATAACACTTCAAAACATTTTTTAGCACTGCAACATTTCGTAACTGCTTCAAATTTTTTCCCTTCAACAACTAGGGATATTACACAAACTACAACAAATGTCCTCTTTGATATTACACAAACTACGTATATAATACATTGAAATAAATGGCAGATGCATCGTTAGAGGATTGTTTCAGTTATGATGAAGTTTGATTCTGTGTGTCGTAAGTCGAACGGTTTCTGTAGTTGTAATTTGCTGATTTTGCAGTAAATGCGAATTTGCATTTATTCAGTCGCATTATCTCTATTCGCTGCAATTTTGAAACTTATTATAGAAGCCCAAAAAATTAATTCTTGATCTATCTGTAATTGCACTGTAACGATTCTGATTGGACCCTTCTTTCGTTGCGCGAGCTATAACATCTACAGAGGAGGGCCAAAAAAATATACAACATATTATCTATGGATTTTATCTACATATTAACATATTATCTATGTACTTTATCTATCTCTGATATATTTGGAATTTCTATCAAGGGCGTCCTACTGGATGTGGTATATCATCAAAGGCGTAGCAAAGGGGGGGGGGGGCATTTTCCCCCCCCCCCCCAAACGAAAAAACAAAAAAAAATATAATTTATTTTTTATTAAAAAAAAATTGTATAAAGTTTTTTATTTGCCCCCCCCCCCAACATAAATCTGGTTACGTCCATTTAGATGACTAGGCGGCACTTCGGGAAAAAAATTGAAACTGCATGCGCCTAGCAGTAATATGCCGTAATGGTGAGCACCTATTATAATTGTAGCAGTCAAAGGTGACTTACCGATATATTCATCCCTTCATTTGGTATTGCTAATTTTATATAGGTTTTTCTTTTTGTTGAAGAGTACATGCATTTTTTGCTCCCCTTTTTGTTCACCAGTCATGTTTTCTATGGTTTTTTATGTGATCGCTACTCTTCCCACTTCTCTATTATTTTCATATTCTTCATTCATTTTAAAAGTTCCTAAAAATTAATTTTTATCGTTAATTGATAAATAACGCTTTTTTAAAATTATTAGTTCTCTGTTATACTTGCTTCTTCCCACGCATGGCACACGACGGGCCTCTGGCCGTTTGTCGTCCTTTAGGTTATTTTGCTTTGTTTTGTAAATAAATAAATAAATAAATAAATAAATAAATAAATCATTCATTTGGTTACTATAATTGGGCAGAACCGCCGTCTTAAGCATATGAACAGTACTCCTAGTCATGTACTGAAAATTAATTAGATTTAAATTTCAGACGCAAGGAAACATCTGCATGACAAACACATACGGATGCGTCTTTTCGAGTATGCGCCTTAAGTGTTTCATGGTTTGTATATTTTCCAAATACATCAACTATTCTTATAAATAAAAATCACCTGAAAAAGACGTCTATACGGATACATCATTCTGAAGGTTAATCTAAAACAAATATTAGCTACTTAGGGACATCCTGTAGATTTTATTTCTAATTAATAAAGGAATAATAGCGTCCTTGAAGCTTCCTCTTCCTAGGTAAGTCGGCAGTGCACTTTATTGAAATAGTGTCTACTATCAAAAACATTTGGTCCTGCACAAGAAAGTGTATCCAAAGAACAGGGTGTTGTTCACAAGCGTTGGTTTGCTTTCTGTTTTTTCCTCTTTTCTTTTTTCTTCTTCTTTGAATGGAAACGCTAAGCGTCTGTTTGGTGAATGGAAGCGAGTGAGCGCACGAGCAAACTCTTTTGTTGCCACTGGAAGACAACTTTGGCGCAAAAGAAGGCGTTTTCACTTACCTATATAAATGCTATCATCTGAAAAGTAGTTGGAAACAACTTTTCAGTGTGAAAAATTTCTTGTCCTGTTTTGAGCTCCCGCCCCCGACTCCATTTATTCTTTGAGGAAGAAACTACTTTCTTTAACGGATATTTATAAAATGAAGACGCTCTGCATTATAGGGTTATTGTTTAAATTTTAGCTTTCGTTTTGAGAATTGAAACTAATTTACCATTAACAGCGGTTTAGTTGTCTTACCACAATTGTAGAGAATGTGCAAGGTGTTCACGTTTTATATATGTAATTTAAGAATCGGCCTCGGTGGCTCAGCGGTTGCGTGGTCGCCTCTGATGCCCGAGTACGCGGGTTCGATCCCGGCCGAGGACGACGAGGATTTTTCAGGGGGAAATCCTGAGATCACGCACTTCCTTCGGAAGGGAAGTAAAGCCGTTGGTCCCGTGTAGTCGTTTGCCGGCTGCACGTTAAAGAATCCTTGCGAGGCAAAATTTGCGGCCCCTATAACGCCGTCCTGAAATGACCATGGCAGTTGAAAAGGACGTTAATACCAAACAAACCAAACCAAACCAAACCTAATTTAAGAAACAAGATCAACGAAAATGTTTTGCAAAAATCTCAGCTGAACATGAACGAAAACTTACTATAGAAAAATTGGCAAGTAGAAATAACCACGCTGAAGATTAAAGTTAGTAAAGGAATGAAGAAGTAACGTAGTCAGCTTCGCTCGTGTTTGTTGAATATAATGTAAACAGGTTGTTTAGAATAAATTGTCCTATAACAAAATTTGACTTTTTTTGCCACCTTTGGCCAATGTACAGGTTTAATCCCGTTGCATGAAAAATATCGGGGTTTTCATTCATAAAACCCGCGCAACCCGATAAAAACCCTATTAACCTGTTTAAGGTGATTTTTAGCTCGGGTTGGTTGAATAAGGGGTAAATTTGTTCAGGTAAATCTTTGAATAACTAAATTTAAGGCTTTTATTATTGGGCTTAATTATTGAAAATGCAAAATGTGAATGTATTATGGATATACGCTTAAAAAACTAATGTGCAGTGTTACCTTCGAAGATTCTTTTGTAGACGACATTTTTGCTTAACCACCGGGAGCATAAATGAAAAAGCGTTCTGAAGACCTAACGCATGAACATGCTACAGTCCATGTGAAAAGCACCAACTCCAGATTGTTCTTGGCGCTTAATAGATCGTCATAATTTTATTTTTAATTTTAATAATGTTCAGTGAAAGAGTGGATTGTTGGTTGTTATTGTTAACTTGTCATATTGCTGTAGATAGTATTATTGTTCAGTTTATAAATTTAAATATATATTGTTGCATGAAAAACGGGTGGTTTTTCACTCTAAAACCCGTGCAACCCGCGGAAATCCATGGCAAAGTAGCGGAACTCCATGGACAAGTAGCGGAAACCACTTCCCTTAAAGCATCATGAAAAGCTTGACGCCTGTTGGTTTCGCGGTTGTAAAGATTATCGCGAATATACAGACAGACAAACACGCATTGACTTTTATTAATATAGATGATTTTGAAAATTTATTTTTCAAATTAAAAATAATGGAATTGGTTTTTTCTTCTAAAATAAGTAATGAGGTCGCACTCTACCGAACTGCTTCGTCTTTTCAGCGTTCGTATTGGGTGTGTCACATTGCATTTGGCCACAGTCACTTTTTTCATTCAAATCGTCAAATTCAAGTCGTTACATCCTCATCGTCCCAGTATTGTTTCGTCGGTCGGAATCATAGACTGAAATTCCTTTCCCTATTCTTCTGATACGTTAATTAGAATAGATATTCGGTTTATTATTATTATTATTATTATTATTATTATTATTATTATTATTATTAT
>JAHWFO010117157.1:440283-453870 GCA_023313115.1 Rhysida immarginata
ATTATTATTATTATTATTATTATTATTATTATTATTATTATTATTATAGCGTTTCCAAACTAGAACTTTCCAAACTTTCCCAAAAAGTTTCAGTCATAATTGTTAATAACAGCAAAATATTTGAATATGTCATTTGATTAAAATATAAATAGTACTTTGATTGTTTTTACTTGTACATAATTATTGGGACGTGTTCTTTACTAAATATTAAAACAAACGTTTTATTTATTAAAAGACAATCATTTATTAAACATTTATTAAAATTCATTTCCCTCAATAAACATGGAACATTCCTCAAGTCGGTTTTTTTTTTAAATTCAAAATAGGCTATATATAATTCTAATTTGTAATGCAGATTTTTAGTGAATGAAAAATAAGTTAAAATTAATTTATTTTTTGATAGATCTTTACTAATTGTAAAGATTAAAAAAACTAAATAGTAAAACTTTTGGGAATCGAGGTAAAATTTGAATTAAAAATCTTTAGGAATTTTCCATGTTTATTCGAGGGAAATTATTTTTAATAAATAATTTGTTTTTAACATTTTAATTGTTGAGGTTACTTTTACCATTGATTTTAAACAATATTTTATATATGTTCAAATTTTGAAATATAAAGTAAATTTTAAAGATATTTTATACATTTCAGGATTTTTTTTATGCATTTATTATAAAATGGTTAATTTTATTTAATCTTTTTCTTCTTCATCTTCAGCTGTTTTTGATGAGCTTTCTCCATTTCTCTCTGTTCTCTGTCCATTCCCTTCTGAGACCCTTTGATTTCAGATGTTCATCCACAATATCTTGCCATCTTCTCTTGGGTCGTCCTCGTTTCCTCCTTCCCTCCGCTTTCATGTTCATAGCTCTTTTGCCTGTGTGGTCCTCGTCTCTTCTCATTACATGGCCAAACCATCTCAGTCTATTTTCTTGGATTTTATTTTCAATATCTGTAACCTTCACTGTCCCTCGCATGCGCTCATTTCTAATTCTGTCTGCTCGTGTCACTCCGCACATCCATCTCAACATTCTCATTTCTGCCATCTTCATCCTTTGTATATTGAACTTTTGTAGAGATAGTGTTTCCATTGCATACAGCATTGCAGGTCTCATCACCGTCCTGTAAACTTTGCCCTTTAGACGCAGAGCGATTTTCTTATCGCAGAGGACTCCAGAAACTTCTTTCAAATTTTTCTAACTTGTCTGTATTCTGCTAGTCACTTTCCTACCCGTCTCACTCCATTCATCAACTGTCGATCCAAGGTATCTGAAGTGGTCAGTTTTCCTGATTGCTGTCTCCATCAGTTTCAGCTCCTCATTTTTCTGGGCCTCTATGTTGCATGCCATATATTCTGTCTTGCTTCTGCTGAGTTTCAGTCCCCTGTCTTCCAGAGCTTTCCTCCAATCCTCTAGCTTTTCTTCGACCTTTGCTCTAGATCTTGCACATAAAACTATATCATCCGCATAGAGCATGTTCCAAGGCGCTTCTTCCCTGATTTTCTCTGTGACATCTATCACTATGTTGAACAGGGAAGGACTCGGTGCCGAGCCCTGGTGGAGACCCACTCTCACTTCAAAGCTACTCGTTTCTCCCAGGCAGGTTCGCACTTTCGTCTTGGCTTTTCTATACATTTCTTGAATTAACCTGACATATTTCTCTGGTGCGCTTCTAACTTTGAGGCTCCTCCAAACTTCTTGCCTTGGCACTCTGTCATATGCATTTTCCATGTCAATGAAGACCAGGTGGAGTTCCTGTTGTTTCTCTCTGCACTTCTCCATCTTTGTCTCAAGCTAAAGATTGCATCAAACTGTTGACTCCCAGTATTAACTTCAGCTCTCAGTCGTTTGTCCAGGATCCTCTCCAAGATCTTCATGGTGTGTTACACATTAGCTTAATTCCTCTCTAGTTGTCACACATTTGGATGTCCCCTTTACCTTTGTAGATTGGGACGAGACTACTTTCTCTCCATTCGTCTGGTATCTCCTCCTCTCTCTAGATCTTCACCAAGAGATCCCATAGCAGGTCTAGCCCTTCCTCTCCAAGGGCCTTCCAGGCTTCAGCCGGGATTCCATCCGATCCAACTAACTGCTTTCCCTCTCTTCATCTGCTTCAGTGCTATCTTAACCTCACTCCTTGTGATGACCGTTGTCAGTCCTTCATTTGGTATTCCATCTTCATGGTTTTTCGTTCATTCTCTATGTTTAATAGCTCCTCAAAGTACCCTTTCCATCTATCCTGCATCTCCCCAGTGTTCCTCAGGATTTCTCCATTGGCCTTCTTGATCTGCTTGATGTGTGTGATATCTTTTGCTGTCCGGCTTCTGTGTTTGGCAATGCTATATATTTTCTTCTGCCTCTATATAATAATGATTAAAGAATTAATTGTTGTTTCCTTAAAGATTTATTTATTAAATAATTTCTGTTGAAATCTTTATTATTATTATTGTTTTAATTAAAAAGGTAGTTTTAATTTATTTCTGAAGGATAAAACAAAAAAAGTCAAAAATCAGTACAAAAGAATTTTCACATATTGATAGCTTAATGAACACTGTATGATTAGAAATATTTTATCCAGAGCCTAGTCGAGTAAATGACAGGATTGGTATAAACCGCTAAGTAAAAATATTTGCATCCCTTATCTTATTGTTTTTATAATCATATAATAGGTAGCTACGTACTATTGTTACAGCTTTCTTTTTTTAAAAAGAGTTGTTTCCTTTCATATGTCAAAAGAATATTCTATTTAAATAAATGTAAATTATACTTTTTAAAAACAAAGATATTGATTCAAAGGGATTTGATTTTACATTACAAAAAATTTATGTAACCAAATAAAAAAATGAATTTATGCATAAAATTTAATCGATGTGAATAATTATACGAATCTATTATCAATCTGACAAAATTCTTGGAGAAAATGTTGTAATAGTATTTTTTGGTTGTCTATAGTTAAAGTAAGAAACGAATGGAAAAATTCTGCGACCTGGAATCCAACCAGGACTTAGTGATAAGAACAAAGGGACAGATACATGTGGTCCCTGGTCCGATTCCAGGTCATGGAATTTTTAATTTCGTTTCTTGCTTTGAATAAATGAATAAGTGACAAAATGAATGTATCGTCCTGACTAAGAGACATAATAATACCGAACGAAGTGAACATGACATACATAATGATTACACACAGAATGTGCCGCTCTTACAGAGTGACAAAGTGATTCTGGGTCAAAAAGTAAAGTGAACATGACGACTCTAATGTGACAAAATGATCTGTCGCCCTTCTCATCGTATTCTTTTAAAGGATATACACTATTATTGCTTAGTAAATGTCTCCAAATGTCTTAAAGGTATGGACTAATTAAAGTCTATTCATGTAGACTATGTTCCGCACATGCGCAAACGAAAAAAAAACCTAACAACCATTGGATATTTAAACTGAGCAAACGTGGATAGGATTTCTTCACATGTACTCATATAGTTAAATTTAATTTTACAGGAATCCGAGCATTTCTTATCGTCCAAAATGCAATTTAATTTTTATAACTATTTCTTTTAAATACTTCACGTGATCTTATATTGTGGCAAAGTGTTTCCTGGAAATCTTACTTTAAAGTTAAAATACAGATAAACAATAATTAGTACATGCTAGATTTTTTGTAAATTTTTATTTTTACTATCAAATATGTCTTTTATATATTATCAAGAGGCTAACAAGAATAATGTTTAAGATACTTCTGATTTCAACTACTTAGTAATAGAAAACCTATTTTCTTTCCAAAATTAAAAGTACGGCTTTCGTTTTCAAGTTCGTGTTATACAAAACGCATAAGCGTACATTCGCTTTCGTTAATCACAATCGGAAATACAACCATACTTCCTTAGACTATGATAATATATTACAATGTGAACACATTTAGCCATATAAGATAAAAATACAAATAATTTTATAATAATACAAAATAAAGGTAATTGATATTCGTTTACTTCAACGTATTATCTTAAATACAACTATATTGTAGTTAATCAATTCAAAGTATGTAAAGAAATTCTGTTAATAATTTACAGCAATTAGATCTTCCTACAGTCACAGAACTCAAAAGATAGTTTCTTTGAAACTGCCTGGAAGCAGAATTCCCCTCCCCCTAAATTCTCTGGTGACAGGCATACAATTTGGAAACAAGTTGAAACCCACAATTATATTTCTTGAAAAAAGTCCCCACGAATAATAATAATTGTAAATAAAATGCATTCAATTCAAACTAATGGTACAAATTGCACCGCGTGGCGATGATTTCCAAAAGATTTCTTAGAATTATTTGTACGCAAATTATAAAAAAAACAAAACAAAATAAAAAAAAAAAGTAATCCAAGGATTACAATTGTTTTGAAAATAATCTTCAATTCAAAGAGAAGAATTTAAAGAATGAACTTTGGTTGTCTTTTTGTTTTTTTTAAGATATATCTAATTTTTGGACAAGTGAACTTGTTAGACATCATTAGACATCTCCCTTCAACCTTTCGATTCATTTCAGGATGACATACGTAATATGTTTCTACACTCACAGCAATTTCCAGATCATAGGACTCATTTTATTAGGTTATAGCTCTCTGACTCGATTATAAGAATACAGTACTTCGTAGATAAGTTGTACGACCCATCTTCAAGTGTTTACGAATCCCCGACTCATCTAACAGCGCTAAACACGGCTTTACGAGCCAAGTCATAGGAAATGAGAATCATTTCCGGCAACGATACGAAATCAAGTTACGAAAACATGGCGGATAGCGATAGGGACGATTTCGCCGTTCGTGTTAGTAAGAAGATTAATACAAAATTATTAGAACTAATACTACTCTTTAATATGACAATGGATGGGACAAGTTATCTAGAGACTATCTATCAGCAGAGATAGTTTATTTGAGTGCGAGAACAGGCTGCCTCAAATACCCAACGTTGAATAAGCCATTCTCCAACGTTGTTCGTCTTCCTCCTTCAAATTTTACCAGTTCAAGAAAAATTGAACGAAAAGAGGAATCTAAGTAAGTTACACTTTTTTCTAACGTAAATTATTCTTATTTAATAGTTCCAAATTCATTATTGTACGATTTTTTTTTTTTACCCGTTGTGATCTGAAATGCATTTCCACTGGACAGCATTCATTATTATCAACTGCTAACAACATGGCTAGTTTCTCGCAGCAAGAATGGATCTATACACTGAAAGCTGTGTATCGGAGCCTTATAGAAAGTAAGAAGGGTAGGTGACTTAATTTCAGCACGGAGGTCGAATATGATATTAACAGAAATAAAATGTCACTGTTTTCATTATTGTAGGGAGTGTAAATCATTGATCTAAAACTCATCCTTTTTTCTGCATTTCAGATTGCCAAGGATACAAATATGAGGCTTCCTCTTCAGGCTCCTCGTGATAGTTTCCATTTAGCCTACCCAAAGGAATGGAAAAGGAATTTTGCAGATTTATAATGAGAACGATGTAATGGTTACAATAAAAATAATCCCTTGATTTTTGTGCAAATCACTTCTGTTAGGTGATGATGAATTTATTGCATTGTACATTAGAAGTTGAATGTATTCTTAAATCAATAAAGGACTTTTTTTTTTTTTTAAATTGATGTTTAAAAATTTTTAAAAGATATCGTTTCTCTTCCTATTGTTGTCTACCGTTCAAGAGCTGTCGTTTTTCTATGAACACGGCGATCGGTATTTTAGAATTTAGCAACAGATTTATCATTAAAATCCTTTTTTCTGCCTACAAGCTTGGAGTTCTATGTTCTTCTGGCGAATTTTGACTATAAAGATGATAAAATGCAAATACAGGTCGGTATACAAATGTAAACTTGTGTAAATATCAGTATACACGTGTGTAACATTGTGTAAATAGGTGTGTAAGCCTGTGTAAATTGGTGTATACACGTGTGTAAACTTGTATACATCGTGTGTACAAGTGTGTAAATTTATGTAGATATTTGTGTAAGCTTATGTAAATAAGCTGTACAGATGCATAAATTGACTATACACGTGTGTAAATTTGTGCACATATATGTATAAACGTGTGTAAATAAGCTGTACAGAGTTGTACAAAAGCGTAAACCTGTGTAAATAGGTGTATAACCGTGTGTAAATTTGTGTACGTGTGTTTAAATGTGTGTAAAGTTGTGTAAATATTCTACAAAAGTGTAAATAAGTGTATAGATGTATGTAAACTTGTGTGAATAGATATATACCCGTGTGTAAACTTGTGTATATTGTGTATACATGTGTAAATTTGTGTAAATATGACTATATACCTGTAAGTGTGTAAGTAGCTGAGAAAATATATAAATATGTATGTAAAAGTGTGTAAATAAGTATATACGCGTATAGTAAACATTCCGTTAATGAGTCTTAATTCTTGTACAGTCGAGTCAATTGACCCGAGAATAGCGACTCGGAAATTCGGGTCAAACAACTCTTACTGACACCTGTGTCCAACGACTCTCTTAAATGGGTCGTATTGGAAGAATCATATGACTCTCACAAGCGGGTCATATTAACCGCATATTGCTGTGAGTGTATAGCATAAAACGTGTAAATTCATTATCAAATTACTCCTTCAGGAAATGTTTAAAATGAATAATTTTTATGTTAATTTTAGTTGTTCACCGCTTAAACTGGAAAGTCATTGTTCTTCTACACATGGTCTCCTTCTGTTAGGACTCCGTTGACACTCGAGATGTATTGGAATTTATCAATTCAAATTCTCATGAGAGTAACAAACTACATAGCCTAATTGTAAAGATGTAAAGATTATAATATTTGCCGAAATAACAGGCAATACAAGCGAAATCCCAACCTCTGCCATGTGCTCTCTATTCTCCTAAATTCACGCTTAGTAATTCCGATATTTTCCGAATAAGTTCTTCAAATGATCGCCAATGTTTGCTTTTATCTTTATCAAGGTTTCTGTTCCTAATAAACTATTTTATCAAGTATCTCTTAGGAATAATTATACTTTAATATTAACTTAAGATGACTGCTTTCTCTAAATTAAATATCCTTCATATTCTTCTCAAACTCTGCTTAAAATATATCATACTAGAATACGATAATGAGGAGGATTGATCATCTGCTTAATATTTTGATTCTGCGCACGCACAATATTGACTATTTCACTGAAAATTTGGTAAGCCGATTCTGAATCTGAAAAATGACGATTATTTTTCTATTAAAAATAAAGATTTTTTTTCCTTATAATCTTTAATGCGTGGACGTCTGCGTTTTTCGGCGCTGCGTTTTCGTTGGAGAGAAATAAATGGAATTCAACGAGAATGTTAAGCAATAGCTGCAAATTATATACAAAAACATTCAGATATCACATATAAATTCGATTTTTTAATCGTATGGATATGTAAGTTCCACCGTTGGAAAGAGCAAACGCCAATGTTGCTGCATTTTCGCTCAGTTTGCTCCAAATCTGTCAAAATGTTCTTGCGAGAATATTTTAAAAACTGTGTTTCCATTTAAAAGGGGAGTAACATTAACTACAATTTAAACTATAAATAACTTGTAATGCGCTTAATTTAAACAGCCTCCTTAAAAATTATACAGAGTGGTCCAGAATTCACAACTCCCATTATGTAAGATTATTGGGTTTACACAAATTAATTTATTTGGACAATTTGATAGTCCATTCGATTCTTTACATTCAGTGCTATATCGTGTGGCCGACTTGAATCCCATCCAAATTGGTGAAAATAATCTTTTTTCGCATTTTTCAAAGGAAAACGCCGTTATGGATAAATTCATTAAGTTCATGACGCAATAATGAAAATATGTTACATTAACGAATAGTGTACTCTCTTTCTATGTTATTGCAGCTTTATTCATTAAGCTATAGTCTTACAAGACGTCGTGGACTGTAGGCACACTGTATACATAACGATGGCTTTGTATATAGCCTAACTGTTTTATTGAACTTCTCAAGGGATGCGGATACTTAATTCGGGGTTTTAAAAAAGAAATATATAAAAGACAAAATATCTTCCCCAGGCGGTAATTTCCCCGTTCTTCGTGATTTTTTTTGTTTCCAAAATACGTAGTGCAGGATAGCCAGATGTATGGTGGTTGTCAAATCCCCTCAAATTTTCTACTCATTGAGAAGGGAATTAAAAGAGAAACTTCAGAGAATAGTATTTTTCTCATCCCCAGAAGAAGAAATTTGACAGTATTCAATAAAATAAATTTCAATGACATTTCACTTTAATCTACTTGGTAACGTCGTCAGCCTTTAATTTCATAACGCTTTCAGATCTTAATCTTTTTTTTTTTTTTTTTTTTTTTTTTTTTTTTTTTAGAAAATAGCAATTAGATCTGGATAATTTTTTTAGGATTTTTACTGGAATTAAACTTGAAGCTATGAGAATCCATGCCGATCTTTTATATTCGTTATTAGATTCGATATAAAGAAACAATAAAGTTCCGCGCCCCACAAATCGCACCAGATTTTTTCAAATTCTATGTAGAAAGTTTCAATAAATCGCACCTTGTAATAAATTTTTATTTATATTTTGCTTGTGGGTAATAAGCATTATTTTGTAATTGCTTATGTCTCAAACGTAAAGAAATGACTTCTTTCCCTACAAACTCTGTTTCTGTAACCATGACATTGGAACATAGAAGGGCTGATTGGTGAAAGTGATCCATATTATAATCATAAATCTTGAGAAACTACTCATTTCTAAATCTTTCGTGGCCATTTTTCATAATTCAGTAAAAATGCGTGTTTTAATTTTGATTTAGAAATTGTTCTCTCTACGTGAACGAAAAAGACGCAAATTCGCTCATTTTCTCATTGGAAATAGGTAAATTTCAAGAGATCTCAAGATATACACCCCTGGGCATAAATCAAGTTACGAATATTATCGAGCACATTTTTAAAATTCTTTATAGCGACTAACAAGTCTATTTGAAGCCCTAAAAATAATCGACTACGTATATGTGTTCATAGGTTTGCTATTTCAATTACCAATCATTTATTATTCGGATGTTCTCTTTATTGGAAATATACAACTGAAAATCATACGAGTTATCAAGTCCAAAGGAAATGAAGTTTCACGGCTAATTTGTGTCCTTCACATTTCTTTTGTGTCGCACCCTTGTAAGTCTGAAGCAATTCCCTCGTGATTCATGGGGAGCTGTAAACGGCGCCCTTGGTGGAAGCCTTCTCGTTTCTTGAGAACCCACACACCCTGAGAAAACCCTCCGCTCGGGGTTCCTAGAAATGTAGGTCAAACGTCACTCTTTCTTCTTCTTCTCTGGAACCCACAAGGTTAGAACTTCTTCCGACTCCAGAAAGTCGAGCGCCGGTTCGCTTCGAGGGCCACCATTAAAAAGCATTGGAATTGTATTTTGGACATTTTTAATATTTCATCCGATTGGATATGTAGCCATCTCAGTGTTATTTCCATTGTTAATATAATGATTTATATTGCATTCTTTATTCTAAGTTAGAAGCCGAAGCCGATATGCATCTCTGTTGTTGAAGATGCCAT
The DNA here is from genome assembly GCA_023313115.1 of Rhysida immarginata. Taxonomy (NCBI): domain Eukaryota; kingdom Metazoa; phylum Arthropoda; class Chilopoda; order Scolopendromorpha; family Scolopendridae; genus Rhysida; species Rhysida immarginata. Next base: position 449,828 of record JAHWFO010117157.1, read on the forward strand.
TTTGAGTACATATGAGAATCAACGCTTATATTGCATTTGTTCTTTATAACTGAAATTTATAAATAAATTTTCCCACTTACTGAAGTTGGTAAACTATTGAAACCGTGTTTAGATTTCTTTAATAATTTTACAATATTAACCATCTTCTGCTTTGTTTTCAGTTCTTTACATATTTTTGCGTTTCCATACACTTTTTTATTAACTTCACTAAGAAAAAGTAAACTTATAATAAACTAGTTAACTCTTATCATCACAATATTCTTGTCTGCTTTTATGTGTGGGATCATTTAATACAGACTGATAGTAAAAAAAACTCGGCAGTGTGTTTTCACGCTTTTGTGAAATTATTTTCAGATGCTGTTTTATACATGACAATATACTTAAATAAATTTGTTGCTTTCATTTACGTCAACTTCTAACACGGGATGATCTAGAAGTTGACGTACAAAGCCATTCATATCATTGATTGCACAAGTTTTCTCAATGTTTTTAAATTTGAATGATTCCATATACCAAATACGATGTAAAAAAAATCGCTATGTTCAGAAACATAATTCAATTAATCCGTTTACCAGATTATTCTTAAGTATCGGAAACTCAGTGATTTTATTGATATCTTTAATTCTGACTATCAAGCGCTTTGTACTTGAATTGATAAGCTACGTTGATAATATATCAAGTAAACTGTTTTAACTTTTCGTCTATGTTATACGCTTAGTGACTGATTTTTTGTGTGTCTGAATTGATTACTTCTCATATACTTTGTTTTGGTTTTTATAAGTTTGTGTTCAGCTCTATTAATGTTACTTTGTATCTTTATTCAAATTATCTTGTTTTTAATTATTATTTTAGTGTGTTCATTGTTAAAAGTTAATTTTCAACTGTTTTCATTTACACTTAAAATAAATAAAAATGAAGTGAATTGCGTTCTTGAATGCACTTAAGTTCCGAATGGAGCTTTCCAAACTAGTTCATTTTTGCTAATTAATTAATTAATTAATGTGTAGCATCGTGCCTTTTAGAATATAGAATAAGACACGATACATAAATGTTCTAAATGAATGTTTAAAATTGTCAAATATTTCATCGAATTAAATGGGAAAAAAACTTTAAAATGAACAGAAGTTCAAATGAATTCTAAAATTGGGCGCATCTTCGTTTGCAGACAATTATTTCTTCGAAAGGAACTATTTTTCGTTTGCCTCTAAGAAACGCTTATTGTCTTTCTCTAGAAAACTAAAAGAAGTGAGCAACGTCATCGAAACAATGACGTCACTTTTCCCGCCAAACCCTCCGACTTCATTAGGAAGAAGAAAAAGGAGCACGAAAGAAAGAGAGAGAGCTTGACGTTTGATGGCGGATCGATCCGATTGCGTGAAGTGCTCCGCACGAGCGGGCGGACGCATCCCGACTTGACGGAGGAAGCCTTCGTTCGTGCCATTGGTCGCAGTCGGCTGGAGGTGTCGCCCGAATCTTAGCGCCCGCCCAGGCCCCGTGCCATGTGAGCAAATGTGATGGTCCCTCGGGGAGGGGGTCGTCGATGTGCAGTGGCGAATGGAGAACGCCTCAAAAGTGGGACGAAGTAGTCCCCCAACACGCAGAACGGCTTTTAGGCCTTAAAGGGAAGGAATGCAAAGATCACACCGGAAGCGCATCGTGCACGGGGAGGAAAGCGTTTGCCTTTTTAATTTTTCATCTGTCTTGCAGCAATGACGCATGACGACGACACAAGATCGAGCGGTTCTGATTTGGTGACAAAATGCTGTTCGTCTCCTCCTCCTCTTCTTTATTTTTATTTCTAAATTCCATTCCATCAGCCGCTTTTCATTATGAACGTCGTCCATTCATCCAATCTGTCTCCTGCTTTCTTCTCTTCTGCATCTTCGGAATTGTCGTCGGCGTTCGTTTGGAATTCTCACCGGAAATGAGTTACCGAATCCAATCGAAAACATTTTCTCCTTTTATTATTACTCGATATGGGAATAGCGTAGCAGCCTTTTGCATTATCCATGTATTCTTCAATTTTTCTTAATTAATATTTCTTACTATGTAATTATGTAATGATTAACAAAAATGGTAAGCGGTGTATCTTGAGCAGTGGTGAGCTGTATAGAAGACTCCCATTGTTAAATTTTCCTTCATTTTGTGAGCCCATTGTTAAATAAGTAAGAAAATTTGTGTGTTTGTATGCATGTATTTGTATTTGTGCACGAAAACTTGTATGCCCGATTAAAGCGACTTTAACGCCTTATCCAAACGTAGCTGTATACTCTCAACAATATGGAGAAATTTGTTTGGTTTGGTTTAGTTGGTATTAACGTCTCTTCCAACTACGATGGTCATATCAGGATGGCGTTATAGGGGCAAGGGTTCTTTAACGTGCAGCCGGCAAACGACTACACGGGACCAACGGCTTTACTTCCCTTCCGGAGAAACTCGTACTCATGAACAATAATACTAAAAAAAACTCTTAGTACTGTCCAACGTAAATTGGAGTGGGCGTGCCTAATTAATTTCCAATTTCAATTATTAGACTTTGTTAATTTTACTTTAGAACAATGTCTAACAATTGAAATCGGAAGTTTAACTGGACACGCCCACTCCAACTTTCGTTGGACAGATTATAATTACTGTTTAAGAGGGAAAAAAATTGAAATGGTGGAATGGTATATTAAAATAATTGACATCAAAGTAATACAATTCAGAAAGAGAGTGTGAGAGAGAAAGAGGACGGGAGTTACAAAATTTTCTATAACAACAGATTGTAAGCATTGTTTACGTTAATGTGGATGAGATTCTTGTCGAAATGTCTAAGGGTTGTCCGGTTCATCTTAGTAAAGTACTTAGAAATTTCAATCTTGCTAACGCATTATTTGATATCATTGTTGTTCCTAAGATTTTTTATTGTTTTTTTTTTTTTTTTGTGTTTTACCAGTACAAATAGCGGTTCCTTTTCGAGAATTATTAAAAAATATGAGGCGTGTATTTTAAGTGCGTACCATTTTGATATTAAAAATAAACAAGGATAATTTTTAACACCTTATAAACTACTTCTCAACATAATTTCCACCTATATTAAGGACCAACTTTTGAGTTCCATCCTTATAGAAATCGGCCGCCTGATTTGCTAATTACTCCAGATTAAGTTGCACAAAACCAATCGTTTAGCCAGTGCTTTGAGTTTCCTCGAAAGGTACCGTGTCGAAGAGGATAATTTAAGCCAAATTGTCACTGGTGACGAAACATGGGTTGCTCTCCTTACACTAGAATGAAGGCATTTAACATCACCTAAGAAAGCGAAGTTCAAGCAAATAATTTCAGCCCAAACAATCATGTGAACTGTGTTTTGGAATAGGCAGTGTTTTGCTCGTGGATTTTTTGTCAAAACCGGCCGAGCTGGAGTGGTAGCAAATTAGGCGCTCGATTTCTATGAGGATGGAATTCAAAAGCTGGTCGTACGATACGATAAGTGACTTAATATATGTGGAAATTATGTTGAAAAGTAGATTAAGGTCCAGGCTTTCATATAAAAATTAAGGTGTTTAAAAATTGCCCTTTTTTAGATATCAAAACGATACTTATTTAAAAAGCACGCCTCGTATGTTTCATTTCCTACAAAAATAAGCTGGCTCTCTTCTACTGAATTGGAGTGTATAGATCAAATCACAGTCCATAAATTCCGATTTTTAATAGAAAATTTTTATTTGTAAATTTTTGAAAAAGAACTTTACTGGTTACATTGACTTTTCAGAATTGCTTCCCGCTGTAGGGTTAAGACATAATTGTGGTGAACATTAATTGTCCTATAAATCCTTGCTGGATCGACCGTGTTTGTAAAATTATTAATTTTTTTAACATCCGTTTTATTTGATATTTAATTAATATTTAATGTTTTTATTTCATTAACACCTGTTTCGGCTATCGTCTGTTTGGGAGGCAACTACCATCCAGTGTTTCAATTATTTATTGTGATTCTGTTTGATTTACTGCTGCTACAATAATAATAATAATAATAATAATAATAATAATAATAATAATAATAA
>JAHWFO010117157.1:460581-483467 GCA_023313115.1 Rhysida immarginata
AGATATTTCTCATTAATATGCCTTGCCATAACCATGAATATCGATTTTTTATCGATATTTATTATTTTTCCGAAATCTGAGGTAGACAGTGACCTTCCTCATGCTTTGAAGGTCATGTATGCGAAATTTTATCAAGAACGGAATAAAACTGTAGATTTGTATAAAAAACGTACAGACAGACCCACCCACAAACATCCTTCTTTATATATAGAAGACTAGCAGAGGACCCGGCGTTGCCCGGGATAATTACACTTGATATTGTTGCAATTTCCTTTCTTCTTTCGATGTCTTGAAGCAAAAATTAGCCATTCATCACTTTGCGTAGTCTAGCGATCGCCGATTCTTCTATTTACTTGCTTACCATTTGCTCAATACAGCACGGAGCTAAAGGAGTGCTTCCTCTATCGTCTTTCACTCTTTCTCAATAGTCTGCTAACTCATTATCTCCAGTTACTGATCATTTTTAAAGATTTTCAAGAAATTGTTAAGTACTAAGAATTCTCTTTTCTAAGAAAAGCCTGAATAACAGGAATTCTATGCATTGAATTTTATATTGCACAAACTTTGCCTTGCATTGTTGGTCATGAGACATATATTGTTGATCCTTGCATAGTGTTGGTGCATTGCGTGTTGACACCATTGTTGATACCTATTGTTGCACAAACTTTTATTTGCATTGTTGGTCATGAGATATATATTGTTGGTCCGTGCAGAGTGTTTGTGAATTGCGTGTTGATACCATTGTTGATACTTATTATTGCAAAAACTTTGTCTTGCATTGTTGGTCATGAAATATTTCTCATTAATATGCCCTGCCATAACCATGAATATCGATTTTTTTTATCAATAATTATTATTTTTTCGAAATCTGAGGTAGACAGTGACCTTCCTCATGCTTTGAAGGTCATGTATGCGAAATTTTATCAAGATCGGAATAAAATTGCAGATTTGTATAAAAAACAAACAAACAAACCCACAAACAAACAAACATCCTTCTTTATCAAGAACAACAGGAAACCACTATTCCACATCACAGGTTTATTGCAACGTATGCGCATTTCGAGTTCTTGTATACGCTGAGGAAGGCAGCTTGGCTGCCGAAATGCGCATACGTTGCAATAAACCTCTGATGTGGAATAGTGGTTTCCTGTAGTTCTTGTTAATCTGCGTCCACAGTTTCTGGCTTCATCTCCTTCTATCCTTCTTTATATATATAGATCTAAAAAAGATCAAAAAAGTTCTAGATAGATAGATAGAAAAAGATAAATTTAGGTAAACGATGATACATTCTGTATTGCGTTAAGAACCAAATATTCGCTTTAGTCGACTTAATAAGTAAATTGAATTTATAATATTCAATTCATATTGCCGGTTCCCAAATCATCTACTGTAGTTGGCAGTGAAACTTTGAGGCCATATTGATAATAAAACTTGTATAATGTCACGCTCATTTCTGGAATTGTGGTATCTGTTCTTATTTTGTTTGAGGCTAGTCACTCTATATTACTCTTTTATATTAATTTTTTTATTCTTAAAATTTTCAACGTTTTAATCGGACTAACGTCCTTGGCAATTAAATTTTTTGTTAAATTTTATTAAACTAGAGTTTCATTTTTATTAAAAATTGAGGCTTTGGATTTGCTGATACATGTATAGCGTAAAGAACGTTTATTAAATAACGCAGGGCCAATATCATCAAAGAATTATTAATGATAATAATAATTTTAATTTAATAATAATAATAATAATAATAATAATAATAATAATAATAATAATAATCCTTTAATATTTTATTTATGAGATATAGCATTATATTTGATTACTTCCATTTTATAATTTAACTGTATAATAATTTTTGAAATGGAAATTAACAAACTAAGGGGAAAAAATGAAAAGACGATTTTATATGAATAATTCCAGCATTATAATAGCACGCATTTAGGACTTTAAAATGTTGAATTTCGCATGGAAAAATTGACTTCTTATCTAGTTGTTTCCTGTTTTTATATGAAATACAACTTGTATTTATTAAGCAAAAATAATAACCACATTTTGAAATAATAACTAGTCTAACCACATTTTTGAAAAATAAGCTTAATAACATTTCACCAGAGCGATGGTTAAAGCTGCTAATCATACATAGTTGCTAAACTTATAAGCGCTGCAATAAACTTTTTGTATTTTTTCTTTTGTAATTGATTTTATAAGACTTATATACATTGGTCAAAATAATATTTCTGCCCCTTAAAGAGTTAACCAACCAACATATGTATATTCCTTGACCTTAACTAACAATGGCTTTGAAAAGTACGCTTATTATTTTTTGTTTCTAAAAAAATTTTCATCCCTATAATAAGAGAAAAAAAGGTTTTGACAGTACTGTTCCTCCTTATGTACCGTTGCATTTACAGAGAAACTAATCTCAAGACAGCTGAAAATGTTATTTTTGAAGTCATAAATTTTTTTCAATATGAATAAAATTCATAACTTTGACGACCTTATGGAAACTAGCTATTAGATCATTGAGGTTCTTTAAACATAGACAGAGTTGGTGTTTAGCAATGACACGTAAAACCATATGCTGTAAATGGTTCTTAAAATGCTCATGGAAAGCAAATACGTTTGGTTTATTACCTCTAGTAGCAAGGACTCTCTTAAGAACCCTAAGCGCCTGTTTAACACCTTTTTCAATGTGTGAAGGTTACGCTCTGTTTAGGCCTAGAATTTGACGTCCAAAGCAAATCACGCACGACATTCGAATTTTGCGCCTCACTTCATGCAAGCGCCCTGGGCAACCGTCTTTTGGCACGTCATTCTTTATCTATTGCTGAACGGAAGCGCGTGAGATTTAAAAAAATATATTTTTTTTTAATTTCTCAACCGAGAACTTACTTATTTCGCCGTTTTAATATAAAGAAATTTGTTTAAACGGGAGTTGATTAAAACGATAGAGTATGGTGACGAGGCTTTGCGCAGATTAACTGAAAGCCGCCACCCTCTCTTTGGCTCATTTTATTTCGAGTTGCATTCGTTAACTGAAAATTTACGCGCTTTTAATTAAATGCATCAACACGTGTTGCGCTGCAATTATAAAATTTAAAGGATGAGAAGGGCGTTATTATTAAAATATGCTTTTATTATTAAAGTATGTATAAAGTTCTCGTTAAAGTTTCCTCTTACGCATTTAGAAATGACGAAGGGAACGTTAACTACATCAAATCATTAAAATATGAGATAACATTCTGACGTCACTTGATATGTGGAATAATTTTGAAATGTTTCATCTGATTGCGTAATTGATTGCAGGGATATGTTTACAAGCATCACAAGGAAATGGTTAAAAATATTTTTACTGAGTGAAAACATATTATAAATTATAATTATTTCTTGCCTTGTGTGTTGGACAGGGGAAGACAGGTTCTTTCCTGTTATCTAAATTGCTTAAATCGGCTGCTATGGATATTGTGTTCAAACGACGTATGAAATTTAACTAAGGAAATACTGAAGAAAAGTTAAAAATTCAGTGCTGCAATTCGTTCGTTATAATCTTTATCGCCTTTTTTATCCCACCTCTACTGCTTTACAGGAAACATTCGATCTGATAATGTAATACAGGGTGATTCAAAATGATGTCTGGCTTTTCAAAATTTTGCTATGCATTTATTTTATAACATAAACTAACCAGACCTGGTTTAAAATGCAGGAAAACTCAAATATTTTTACCCCTCCCGCAATTGGAGGCTGTGGTGGCGCTAGTGTCGCGATAAAAGTAAAGATGGCTTCTGTGAATGAAAAGGCATATTGCGTCTTGGAGTACGCAAAAACAAACTATAAATTTTTCCAGCAGGCATTTCGTAGGCATCCGTAAGTGGTATGATCAATTTCTGGAAACTGGATGTGTTTGCAAAAGCACGGGACTTGTAACAGTAGACATGCTGAAAGGAGTTTAGGATGAGATTGACTATCATCTTGACATTGTCCGGGTGACTCGAGGGAGGTAAAAATGTTTGAGTTTTCCTGCATTTTACACCCGGTTTGGTTAGTTTATGTTATAAAATAAATGCATAGTAAAATTTTGAAATGCCGGACATCATTTGAATCATCCTGTATTCTAGACAATCTACGCGTTTACATTAAATATCAGGGCCGAGGCCAGGACCTTATCTTGGGGAGGTCGATTTTCAAAAATCTCGGACCTTTTTTAAAAATTCCACTGAGTCGGACTTTTTGCATATTTGGGAGGCGGACCTTTTTCCATAATTGGGTAGTCGTCGACCCCCCCCCCCCCTGGCTACGGGCCTGAATATAGCATACGTTGTCCATTTAGGTCAAAATATAATTTGTAGAAACTTATCATGTTAACTTGTAGAAACTTATCATGTAGGTTTAAAAATTATTTTGTAAATAGGATGACAACCATTTCATTTATCGGTTTGCTTTCAGTATTAGAGAGAACAAAGCATATAAACGGACAATGAGAAAAGAGAGAATGAAAATTATACATGTTCTTACATCGCAAAATTGAGATAATTTAAAAGACAATGATTATGATTTAAGATTTGCAACTTTTTGAAATTTATGATTTGGGCTCGTATAATCATTTGATGCTATTTTGAACTTTTTTTTAAAAAATAATTCCAACCAATTTTCTTGCATTCATAAACAATTAATCAGGGATCTAGCTACATTGGTCAGGCCTGGTCACGCGCGACCATTACTATAAAAATTGCACTGCGATCAGCACTATAAAAATTGCCATTTCCGCAACTACCATTCAGGTTGGAAGCTAAGCATTTTATTAAGGTAAATATGATCACGTGATAAGCTGGAATTCTACACCACAGAGCAACTTGATTAAAAATTTAAGCGATTTCCAATTCCTAATGATTATAAAAATAAAGTTATTATAAATGATAATAAAGTATCTAATGATGAGAATAATTTTCTTTAAAAGCCGATTTGTAGTAACTCATCTTATGAAAATTTAGTTGTATAAACAAAGGGGAACGGCCAAAATAGCCTACATGTTTTACATACCGATTCGTTATGCAGTATGTAAAAATAAGTTTTATTTGGACTACCTTTAACTCTGTCGTCTACATTTTTATTGCATTTTTGCTACTTATTAATTTTCTGACACTACTGATCAAAGGCGAATCAACATAGAAACTAATGGAGCTAAGCTTCAGAATCCTCAAACTAAGGGTCCCATATTTGGGATCCACAAATACATGGCTTCCCAAGCTACAAGAGCCCCAAATTATCTAAATTTTATTGATGAATTCAGGGCTCTTGATTCGCTCACTGGCATGAATTTAAGTTTCTAAAAAATACAACAAACTAAAATAACAAACTGTAACAAATTCTTTACAACTTGAGAAATCGCTCAAATAGATATTGGATTCCGATACATTGGTAACATAAGCCCAAATCGTCTAAAAAAGTTCAAAATATTGAGTTTGTACGCGTTTTTCACTTAAAAACGTTGAACAAATAGTAGGGAAATAATTGCTATTCTGTCTTTTTTTTACGTGCTCGAGGCGTTAACTACATTCAAATTAATGCATTTCTTTACCACCTTTTATTTGCAAAAATCGTAGCTTAAATCTATTCAGCATCAGAAATGCATTTTCCATTTATTCTCCTTACTATATCCTAACCATTATCCTATTAAAAATGATGCATATACCATATAAAATTTGCATCTTATTCTCATGAGGAAAACTTCCGTTCGTGTTATTTTTTTAAAGGCTGAAACCATGATCCATATTTACATACATGATCATGGCTAAAATAGTGACCAAAAGCAGCGAGTGAAAAAGATGAGAACAAGCGACTCGGTCGTCATTGTTTGTCGCCAGGGCGGCGCTGCCAATATTTTTACAAATCCCGTCGCCTCAGCGCGCGTATTCAGCGTTGCCAGATTGGGCTACAAGTAGCGAATTGGGCTACTTTTGAAAGCCTGGCGCTACTAAAATTTGAAGTTTGTGATTTGCGACTTTTTGGGCTACTTTTATAGAAGACTTGGGCTATTAAATGGAACGTTGGGCTACTTTTTTTTTTTTTTTCAGACAATCGTCAATCTTATTTTCTTTTTTGTATAATATGGAAGACCGCTTGGGTTGGTTAGGTTTCTTGACTACCTCAGTGTATTTCATTTGGAGTTTATTCTGGTTAGATGAGCTTTGTGAAAGCGCTGCTTTCGTCCCATCCTAACAAATGTACACTTCACTGTTCGATTGTCGATTGTCGATTTAAGTGTTGGGTCGAACTTAAGTCTATGCTCAAGGGAAATATACCATAACCCTGGAATTCCCAGCATGTATGAACTCTTCCTGGCAGCTCCGTAGATATAAATATTAATAGGGCTAGAGATTGTATAGTTTCCATTTGTCCAGGATGGATGAGCTTCCATTTCACCTACAAACAATTAAGTGTTAACTAGGCTATCTGTTCTTCAAGAGGGTATAAACCCCCAGGTTAGCGAAATCTTCCAAAGAGTTCGCTAAAACGTTTCCGTAATGGTGGATTATTGTATTGTATGCATGTATATTTACAAGTCAATGGTTCGCGCAAGTCAGATCTTTGTGAAAGGGGTTCACGAGTCGAAAACGTTTCGCAACTGTGTTAACAATCAAATGCTCCCTCAATGCCCAGAAAGGCTGTAAGGGCTATTTCTGTGTGACAGGGTCTTCTCTATCCTTACCAGAAGGTGAAGTAGAGCCATCTCTGTTGATTTACCTGATTGATATGGAAATTGTTAGCATGTATGGGTCCAATTCTGGCCATTGTTGCTCTAACCTGCTTACTAATAATCTTTTCCATGCATTTGAGTAGGGAAGAGGATAGACTAATTGGACCTGTTCATTGCAACCCTTTCCAAGTTTTGGTAAAAAGATGACTTTCTTCCGACGTGTAGAAATGTATCCCAGGGCTAAGCTGTTCATAAAGATTTTGCACAGTATAGATAAAATCAATGTGCCTAAAAGGATAAGGTCTCGCAAACATCTTCCTAAAATGCGTCCTTTACTGTTAGCTGATCTAACAGCTTTATTATACTCAGCGAGTACATTTTTGTACAATTGCTACACGTTGGTTTTGTTAACACGCTTGAAACGTTTCCTGACTTAATGTGGCCATTTAAGTGGTAGTATTGAAAATGTTGAAATAACTGAGCAGCTTCGAGCTGATAAATATTGTACACGGAACACTTAGAAAAAAAAAAGAGAAAAGGCTGAGATAAGTGGATGATTGAAAATGTTAATTTATTCACAGATAAAAGAAAAAAAACAGAATGTAATCTTTTTAACTTTAACAACTTTGTTGCTCAATTCGCAGGAGAAGCAAAAGCTTTGAGAAGTTGCGACCATTTTATTAAATGCGAAGACGGGAGAGATGATATTAAAAAAGTGAAAAAAAGAGCTATAAGAATTAAATTCAGACATATCTGATAAGCAACGGCTTTTAAAAAACGGATAAAGTTTTATGAATAAATGCGAAAAAAATGTTAAATTAAAAATTAATTATTTTACCTAATTCATGTACAATTAAAAATCCTTATAAAGGTCCTTATAAATCTCTCAAAAGTCTCCTTAAGAACTCCTTATTTCCATTTTATAAAACTGAGTGCGAACTCCACATATAATAAATAAAAATTATGTACGTAAAGAAACCAGAAGGAGAATTTTATCTGATGGGAGTTGGGATTTATGTCCTGGACCCGGTATTTTGTTCAGGGTGATTAGCGACCGGCACACTGATGGAAATTTAGAATTTTACGAAATCAGCAAAAAAATTTGAAATAGAAACGAAAAATTTGAAAAATGTCAATAATATTGTATCAAGACTTTTATTTGCTGCTCATGGTCAGGAAAAATAACGTGATCAACCAGGAAAAATCAGGGAATTTTAAAAAACTGTTTTGCTATAGTAATATATGGCCTGTCATTATTTGCGATCCATATTCTTAAGGTTTGTACGTTGTTTGGGATTGACACAATAATAAAACGATCAAGTTGAAGCAGCATGGCCAACTAGATTATAAGGGGATCATCTAGGCCATTCTCGCAATAGAAATGAAGATAGTCGCAATAGAAATTCTAAATATTTGAGTTTAGCGATAGATATACACATATACACAATTATTGAATTAATCGTATAAATTTACTTTTTCAATTTATTTACAAATAGCGTTTTATATCGGATTTTGTTTTCTTTTGTAAATTTTTATTCGCATTCCACTCTAGTTAGATCGTTTTCGGAGTTTCCTTTGTAAATATAAATAGAAGTTATCTGTAGGTTTCCCGTTATCACAACGACAATTTTATAATCAAAAACACTTCTCCTGTCTTCATTTTTTGGAAATATATAAAGTTAAAGGCCTTTAAAAGACCATAATGCACTGCGCGTCTGGCCAACTATGGTGGAGCATAAAAATTGGGCTACTTTTAGGAAAATTTTGCGACATTTTGCCGTTCGCCTCGCTACTTTCCGGAGTTAAAATCTGGCAACCCTGCGCGTATTGAGCGAGAATTTTCGGCTGCGGGTATTTAAATGACGAGTTCATTGTGAAAAATAAACTTTTCATAACTCATTTTTAAAGAAATTCAAAGAATAAAGTGAAAACCATGAAATTGAAACATGGAAAATCATGCTGATAATGTCTAGGAATTTGTTGAAGTGTATTATGAACGGACATATATTAAGAAAAGGACGAGACACAAGAACCCTGGAATACAATAAATAATAAATATTAATTAAAAATACAAATTAGATAAAAAAAAATAAGGTATAATAAACAAAAATAATTAATCTAAATCAAAATAAAAATAAAAATAAAAAGCTGACGTTTCGGATAGAGCCTATCCTTTATCAAAGCAAAAGAGGATAATTCTCTAAAAGCAAATAGAATATTAGAGAATTATCCTGAAGTTATGAAATTATCCTGAATTTTTAATTTTGAGGGATACAATGAATCTGTTCTACTTTCTTTTAATTCTTACTCCAGAATAAGAAGAATGTTAGAAGTTCACTCCCTCCTTCCCAGTATTATTTTTACCAATTGATCAAATAATTACACTGAAAGATAACGATAGCAAACGACGTATCGAATTGGAGGGAAATGTCCCGACAAGAGAAGCACGCACCCATTTCCCTTTTAATTATGGCTTTCTTCTCCCTCCTCCTTGTAATTCTTTTTTATGAGGAGGACGCACCATGGATATCATTAATTAATCTTCTTTTCACTATATTTAGTTTTAAGTTATTAAAATTAACCGGAGGCGAATGTCAAGATGGCGGCTAAAAATCAAACACGTGGACTCAATTGTTCGCTGGGCTTCGAAGAGACCGCTTTGCTAAGGAAGGAATAGCATGCAGAATGCATCTAATGATGCCTTAGTGCAACGTTAATTAACTAATTTATTTTAATACGACTATAAATAAATTATTGTTTGAATTTTTTAATAAATTGTTCTTTAAATTCCGTATTTTAAGATCATTATTTTAATGATATAGCAAATATTTTTGAAATTATAAAATTCGTTTCTTTTGCTTCTCTTGTGAAATCTTATTTTTCCATGTCCATTTCGGTTGCTTCCAACTGTTTGAGTTAATATTTGTTCAAAAATAAGTATTTAGCTCCTCATGTTGAAAACAAAAATTTTTGTTGTAAAGGAAGATTGCGTTGTTTATTTTATATGAAGTGATTTAAAGTTCATTTTAAATTAATTTTCAAAACATTGTTACTACAGAAGCAAACCTTTAAGTATTAAATAGCTTATGACCCATAAACATTTTATACAGAATGAAAATAAATTTAAATGTGTGAAATCTCCCGCTCTCCATCTTATTTAAACCTGTGAAAAATTCTTTAAATATGTAATAAAATATGTAAAAAAAAAAATATTAAATTATGAGGATTCAAATACAAATCGATTTCCAAGTTAACAAACAATATCGAAACAGGCAAGAGCAAACGCAAAACTTACCTCTTAATTTCTCATGGCATAATTATAAAAAAAAAAATTGCATCTATCTGATGACGATAATGACCCAACAGAATAGTAATATTTGTTACGAAACCATAAAACACAAGTTTATGATTAGTCAAAAGGATAATTATACGCTGATAAATCACAAGATATTCTATTTATTTTTAAACTTGTAAGAGGTTCTAATTTATACTTGTATCTTATATTAATTTCAAGGTACCTTCTTCGTAATGACCATTTTTCTCTAATTTGTGGATTTTATATCATCCATCGTTTCATTATGAATTCGATTTTTTAAAATATTTTTATTAAGTTAAATAGTTAAATAATGAATTTGATGCGTTTTAAATGTCTGGTAAAAATATGTGATTGGCAATATTTTGTCGATTTCTTTTGATATAGCTGTGTTCATATAGATTTGGGTAATATGACACGTAAAAATTAAATAAATAAATTTTAATTTTATGATGGAAATGAAAATTAGCACTTATTAAAATTATACTATTGCTCCAAATAAGTCTCTGCGCGTTAATAATCTTAATGCTCTGCGTGCAATTATTATTCGGTTTGGTTTGGTTTGTTTGGTATTAACGTCCTTTTCAACTGCCATGGTCATTTCAGGACGGCGTAATTTTGCCTCAAATTTGCCTCGCAAGGGTTCTTTAACGTGCAGCCGGCAAACGACTACACGGGACCAACGGCTTTACTTCCCTTCCGAAGGAAGTGCACGATCTCAGGATTTTCCCCCTGAAAAAATCCTCGTCGTCCTCGGCTGGGGTCGAACCCGCGTCCTCGGGCATCAGAGGCGATCACGCAACCACTGAGTCACCAAGGCTCATCAATTATTATTCAGATTTAATAAAATACTTATGATGTGTTATAATTATTTCATAAAATTTTTGGTAATTTTTTATTTGTAATTTTCAATTTTATAAAATAAAAAGAAAAGTTACATTCTTAATGCGCACTTTTCATTGTGGAAAATTTATAGCGACAAAAAAGTTATAAAATATTCATCATATAACTTAAATTAATTTTAAATGTCAATAGGTTCATTTAGCGTTTCCAGATTTTTTTACATTCTAAATTCAAACAAAATGCTTATTGGTGATATGAATTAAATCAAAAAACTTCACCAAAACCTGTTTTCAATTTTAAATCCGTAAAAGTTCGCTATTTTAATTGTGAAAATATAGGAATTAGGAATACCTTAGGAGTCTTCATTTCTTTGAATTTTCAGTTAAAAATACTTTTGTAAAGACCATTCTTGATAACTGAAGCATACCAATATTCGAGATATAACCTATAAAAGAAATACAATTTTCTACATCAAGAGACAAATCGATAATGTTTTCTTTCCCCGATTATGGGAAAAATAATCAATTTTATTATAAAATGAAAGGGAAAAGAAAACAAATATAATTTGAATATAAATATACGAAGAAAATATTATTGACGATTCAATTTCTCTAAAACATATGGTTAGAATCTAACTATCTAACTATAATATTCTATCCATTTTAATTATATTGAAAGAAACAAACTGATTCTTCAAACTATTTGCTTTTTTTGTATCCAATTATATCATTTTGCTTAAAAATGTTCATATATTAGTTTTATTAAGAGATTGGTTGATATATTAACATCATTAACATGCATTATTGAAAATCGATATTATGTAGCGCACGACGGGGTATTTGTAGTTACTGTTTTACAAGTGTAACGAAAACTTCTTTCAAAAAAGATTTTATAATTTGAGCAATATATTTTTAATATTTTTTTACAAACAAATATCCATAATTATTAAGCATATATGCATTCATAGATAACGATTTTATTTTCTATTTGTATTTGTGTACGCTTACAAATAAGCGTGGCATCAACTGTTTTTAAAGTTTAGTTCGTGGGACGCTATTCGATTTCATAAAGATGTTCGAACAAATAGCTTTTGATGAGAAATATGTACTGTATTTTTAATAGAGAATTTTTTGTGTGTATACAATCACATTTTTAATGAATGCTAAATTAAAATGATTGCTATAGGCATTAATTTAAAAAAATGATTTAATGTGATTTAATATAGATTTTTGTATGCCGAGCTCAGAGATGAACCTTTTCTTTTTTTTTAATCTTCTACAGGGTGATCTAAAAGTCGCGCACATCCAAATTCGATTGTCTATAAATAGTGTAATAGTTCGCAAGTTTAATCGGCTAGTTTGAAACTTTTATGTTTTGAGCAGATGTTTTAAAAATATACATGTGTTGTGTAAATACTATATCAAATAGTATTAAATAGTATTACTTAATGTCGTCTGGTTTTTATTATTATTTCGATGCGCGCGACTTTGGATCACTCTGTATCATATAATGTTTATTTACGAATCAAACTTTTTAGCTTTCAATTATAATTTCTTTACTGTTTTTGCTCGAATTAATTAATTATAAAGATATAAATATTTTAATAACTTAAAAATAGTATTATATAACTTTCATTAGTTCTTTCAGCTTCGTACATAAATGTAAAGGAAACATTCTAATTGCTAATTTTTTTTATTATGTTCATGAATGCAAATAAAAATATCCCATTCGCAGTTGAAATAATTTTGTAGAAATGTTCAATAATCACAATTAATTTGGAAATTATTAGGTACATTATATTACTAATGACAATATGAAAAACGTCATGGAACCAAAACTTATTAATTAAAAAAAAATACTAGTTCATTCCTGTTTGAGAAAATAAATTATTTGTTTATTTGAATTACCCACCATCCACTCGCAAAGAAATTATTACTCCGATAAGTTAGTATGTGGAAAAATATGATTCTTTTATTTAATTTAGCAAACGGGTATTATTTATTTGACTTTAACATTTGATTTTACTTTCAATATTGTTTTTCGTATTGTCATCAATTCAAAGTAATAATTAGCGAATTGTTGTTGACCAAAGTCATTGTTGCCAGACACACACATACACACACACACGCGCGCGTACACATGCACGCGCGCACAGACAAAAGTCGGTCGTTCTGATGTTTTTCATTAACATCGCTATTGTAATGCAGTGCCACGCATTCTCAACTGGTTTAATAATAGACTAGTTCATTCCCCTTTAGAAAAGTGGATTCTTTTTATATGACTTTACCCACCACACACTCGCTAAGAAATTAACATTCCAAGATGTTGTGTACCGTAAAATCTTGAATACACGCCGGTCTCAAATAAAAGCCGGGTGGGATGTAAGAAATAGATTAAACGCCGGGTCTTTTCAACACCACTTAAAGATAAGGCCTGGGCGCTGAAACGTCATTACATTGTTACATCACCTCAGTAGGGAAAATTTAGGGCTTATGATAACAATTCCCTACTGAGGTGATGTAAATATGAAATGAAATTTCAGCGCCCAGGCCTTGTCTTTAGGTGGTGTTGGTCTTTTTCGGGTCATCGATATAAATTCCGGCGTTTTTCCTCGCTTTCAGATTAAACGTCGTTCGTAGGGTCTCATTACAAACTTCTCATAGGTAGGGTAATGATTTGGACACGATGCTCATCGTTATCAAGGTTGTTATTCTTCTCCATTCAGGTTAGTTTTTTGTTACTTCATTTATTTTATTTTATTTTATTTTATTTTATTTTAAGTACCGGTAAGTTACTTCTTATGCTCATTAGTTAACTAAAGGTGCAGGTGAACATGGAATCGGAGAAAAGAAAATCATAATGTACGTGTAGCATTCAAACTAAAAGCCATTCAGTATGCCAAAGAAAAAAGTGGCGAAGCCGTAGCTTGATTGTTTTCCGCGCATCCCAAAAGAATTCGTGACCGGAAAAGAAGACCTGAAGATCATATTATCTAATATTTAATTTTTAGTTTTCCTAAAAAGATTTTTTTATTAAATTGCAATTCAAAACTTTGTCGGATTTATTGCAGGGGTGACTAGCGACCGGGAAAACCGGGAAAAGTCAGGGAATTTTACGCAATCGCTTTGGGACACCCTATTAAACACCCTGTTAATGGGAATAGCCCTTAACGCCGGGTCTCGATTAATAGCCGGGGGGGGGGGGGGCCGGACCATTGAAACAAATAGACGCCCGGGCGTGTATTCAAGATTTTACGGTATTCAAATATTGAAGATCGAATACTACAATTCTTGGAAAAATTAAGATCCCCTTTTAATTTAATATAGCAAGCAGGTATTACTTATTTGTTTAAATTTAACAATACCGTCAATATTGCTTTTAGAATTATCACCTACTCGAATTGCTCACATACGCCCACGCGCACCCCACACACAGAAACAAAATTGTTTAATAATAGATTACTTTTAATCTATTATAATTTAATTAATTAATAATAATTTAATAATAATTAATAAATTAATAAACCCGGTATGAACCGGTTGGTAGAACCATATCGGAAACAAAAATGAGATTCTTCCCTAAATTAATTACTAAATACTTAATTACCGAGTTTTGATATATAATTAATCACAACCCGGGAAGAAGCGAATGTAGGCCCAACATCACTTCTACTCACAGAAGTGATTTTGATAGAACTTATCAGAAACAAAAGCGAGACTGTTCCCGTTCGATAACGACAATTAAAACAAATTTATTTAAAATAAGAAAGCATATAAAAAAGATTAAAATTCTATTTCGATTTTAAATATAATTGATATCACTGAATATACATTAAATTACATTGTATTTTACTTAAAATTCAGACAAAGTGCCGGAAACTGTGGACTATGTTTATTTATTTATTTATTTATTTATTTATTTATTTATTTATTTATAATCCGTAAAAGTTCAATGTAACTCTTGTTATTTGGTTGTGCCTTACAACTTGTAATTTGATAATTGAAAATTATTTTAATTTGTTATTCTGAAGAGTATTTCAAAATTCAAATTTTACTATTTTAAACTTTCATATTTAATTGTACTTAAAAATCGTAAAAAAAATCGTAAATCTTCTTTTTTTACGCTTTTATTAATTTTATTTTGTAGTTTTAATCGTTCTAGGTGTAAATAATTTCAGTTTTAATTAATTATTATTTAGAAATGTAAAACATTTGATAAAAATTAAACTTTTAATATACTAAATCATGAAAGGATAAATTGCCAAGAAAAAAAAACATTATCGGTAAACATTTTAGTAAAACGTCAACTTTACGGTCTGAATAAAGTGTTTAATTTAGTAAAAATCAAAGAAAAATTAAAAGCCATAAACAACTGGAAGAGCAAATTAATTACTCAATTAAATTTCACTTGTTTTTTTCCAAACTACCTTCAATTTTCTTTTGATTTTGTAGCTTAGATGAGTTTTTTTTTTTTTTTACTAAATTAAATATTTTAATCAGTGGGATTACTTGACTTTTTTTTAATATTTCCTAAAATATTTTATTATTTGAAAATTTTATTTATAATGTTTAGTGTATTTTGTATAAAATCATATACCGTTTATTAGAAAGGCGGGTACTTTCGAATTTGGACCAACTTCTCCGTTTAGAATAATGAAGGATAAAGAGAATACAAAACTTTTATGGAAAGCCAGATTGCTTCTCTATTGTCCCAGATGTAGATCTGTTTTATAAGGGAAAGCGAAGAAAGATGAAAGGGAAACCGTAATAATAACAACACAACAGTACTCTCCCTTCTAATTAGAACCGTATCTCACTTTTTCCCTTGTCCCCCAATGTTTTCTCTTCCATTTCCGGTTCAAAAGTGAGGGTGGGGAGTGGCTCCTTCCTTCCCGCCCTACCCTACATACCCTTGCCCCCACCATGTTCTGTCTTCTTTTTTTTTTCTTCTTTCTTTCGTTAATTGAACTGAAACCGATGTTGTTGGTTGGCGGAGCAGGGTGCGGTCAGGGTCCTTACGACGCCCCTTTTGCCATCGCCCCACTAACTCCTTGTGGCCACCAAATTAAAAAAAAGAAGAACGAAGAAGCGATCGAGCAAAGGTTACAATCTGACTCAAAACCGTCCACCAATCGGGTGGAGATGGAATGTCAGGCATTCCACTGTTGGCGGAGCCAAAAAGGAAGGGAAGAAAAAAGAAAGAAAATCCTACCCTCACCTCACGCCTCCCTCTTTCTACACTTACTATATACACGCCTTCGTTGTTCTCTCGAGGACACCGTGGGAGATAAAGGAAGCAAATGGGAGGATCAATCATTTCGTCGCAATTCATTTGGTCAGAATTACTTTTCGTTGGATATTTAATTTTATATTTTATTCATACAATCGTTTCACTACTAGCTACGATTGACTACTATATGACTAAATGAAATATGACCAAAGTTTCGTGAGAGATTATTTTCTCGATTTTGACGCATCTCGCAACGATTCTAAACACTCGGTCATTTTTGTGCTTGAGATAACATTCTTTTGTTTAAGTTTTTTTTATTTTTAATTCTATTCCAGGCTGATTCAAGCTTTCTAGCCACAAAAATGAGATTATTTTACATATTTTAAAAATTTTTTATTTTATTTTATTATTATTATTATTTTTTTTTTGCACTATATGAAACAATTTCTAAAATAAGTTTCATGATTCATTGCTTAGGCTGTGTAATTTTTTTTTCGCGTTGGAATTCTACAGAATTAAAATGCCCTGTTTTGTTTCTAGCAATTTTTAATGAATAGTTTTGAAGCTTATTTTTGTATACAGGAAGGGGATAGTCCTTGAATTCAAAGATTTATTAAATCAAAACTATGCTAGATACAAACATGTTTTTTGCAAAAGTTACTCAATCTTTACTAACTTTATTCGTGGATTTAAAAATATTCTATATTTGTTTCTCGGAGAACATTTATATGATACTTGATTTCTCGCCATGTGCTCTTTTCAACATACCTTCAGAGTTTCAATATTTTGCTTCAAAGGAAATGTGAATTGCATATAATTTGTCTTAGCAAACCCCCAAGTGAAAAAGTCAATGGGGTTATGTCCAATGAATCTGGACCTTAATGAATCAATCCGTCGGTTTGGAAAGTTTACATTAAAAAAACTGACGAACAATTATCCACAAAAATCTATATGCATCAAAGGCTGAAAAATTCTAATTGAGGTGCAATGTGAAGCTGCAGCATGTCCACGTAAACATTTGCTGAAATGTTGGGGTCAATAAAATAGAAACACCCAGTAATCTAATTGTGCACTAGAGCGCACCAAGCATTCACTTTAGAACTCTCTCTCTCTCTCTTTCCTCTATCAAAACGCGTATTCTCCGACCCTCTAGACAAGGATACTCTTCAGCAGTAAAACAAAGAAAGGTAATTCATTGTCTCATCAGATTAAAAAAAAACAAACAAAAAACCAACGAATTCTAAGAATCGGCCTATTCAATTCATCAAATTAATGCCAAACTTTCATATTTCTATAAATTTTTCTGAATAAAGGATAGACTTTATACTCATTCTATATTGTGTAATAGAAAAATTGCTGGACATAAGCTATCAATAAGAAATTGACAAAATGAATCTTATAAGATTGTTAAGACGGGCAACAATAATAAAAGTTAACAACTGAATTTCGGATACGTTTATGAACACAGCTTATCCTTTTATCTGTGAAAGCGGCTTAATTTTAGATATAATGGGATCACATGAACAATATTTATGAATGCCTTGAGATAAACCCTTAGGTTAATCTTAAAATGTCATATGTCGATATGATTTAATTGTATGTTTGCTTTTCTTATACCAATTAAATTTACATATTATAAATAAATTATATCAATTTGTATTTAATTGTAATTTCAAGCCATGAACAGAAAATTTCATTTAAAAGGAATGTACAAAATTTAAAGCCTCAAAGCGTAACAAAGAATAAATAAATAATTAAATAGTTCTCCAAAGAGCAAATTGTAATACGTTTTTATTAAACTTAAATTAAGAATACTGTAACTCTTCCAAACAAGTTTCAAGACATAGTTCTTTAAAACTCACGATAAGAAATCTAAAATTCCATGGTAATAATTAATATCCACTACACAAAACGAATTAATGAAGATTGGCCTTCTTAAGGAATTTTAATTAAATTTTGTATGCGGCCCCAAACGCGCATTCCATAAACAGAAACAAATATCAAAGAGCATCAAAAATGGAAAAGCGATATGAAAATAATAAAATAACGAAAACTATATTCTTAACTCATTAAATCAAAAGGCTCGAGTGGACAAAAGAATTTTCGCCAACAACTGAAACCACGATACTGAAACTGAAAGCAATGTCATCATATTCGATGTTTCACTTAAATAAAAAAAAATCTTGTTTTTTTTTTGTTTTTATTTTGGATTCTTGGAAAACTGCAAAGGAACAGAAAGAGAGGAAGAAGAAAAATTTCGTTCGAGGGGAATCAGTTCCGGGTCGAGAGCCGAGGAACCATTTGCATTGGAAGAAGGAATCTCTGCCCCGAGGCCGTCCATTTCTTATAAAACATTTTTCGCTCTCTTAACGACCGATGAAAGAAACGAGCAAAGCATTCCTCCACAAAAATCATGGCGGTCATCACGTGACTAACTTATACAACAATAGAAATGTTCCAATCTCTGGCGTGCAAGTGTTCGAACGATAGAGTTCGTCATTGTGACGTCATTTGTGATTTATTCTCACGGTGGAGGAGAGCAAGCCTTTTACGCATATTGTTTTTAAAAGATGAAAACAAACGGAAATAAAAAAAAAAGAAGAACGAGAGTAAATGATGAGGATCCGGCTATACAATTGAATTCCGATTAGTTTTTTATCAATACAACCAGAAGCTGATTAGATGACAAATCTAATCGCTTAATCTTATGCACATAGACAGATTAAATGCTATCTACAAAACAAAGTCATACGTTCATATCTGCGAATGGAAAAATCTGGTTCCCATAAGAAAAATTGAAGTTAAAGCCAAAAGAACGGATGCTTTGAAAGTGTTCGCAGAAAATGCAGCCAATTCAAGCACCTGTTGTGTGTAATGTCTGTAGCTGAATGAGTTAACGTCAAGTTATTGGCAAATGGTTAATGGATTAGTAAACGTATTATTGCGAGAGGTCCCACTCTATATACACATTGTAATTATTACAATTGTGAATAAGCACAATGTAAAGATAAAGGAAAAAAAAGACGCAAATAACAGCAATGTTTTTTGTCTTTTTATTATAAAATGATTAAAGGGACGTTGACCACGAATATTAAAATTTAAATTCTTCAAAAAGTTATATACAGGGTCCCTCGTCTAAAGCAAACCAATAGCAAACTTCTAAAATATAAATATGACAGTATACGTTCAATGGAAGAATTATTGTACTTTTATGTGAGGGGTTTTGAAAACCGCCGCCATTTTCGAATATGGAGTCAATTTTGAAATGTGCAATGAAAACCCCTATTTTTAATGGTATTTTCAGATTGTACACAACATTTGAGAAATGTTTTATTCTTGGTGTTTTTCAATTGATACACCGTTTAGGATATAGAGGCAGAGAAATTGTGGGGCGTTTGGATTTAAAGAAAAGGCACAAAATAGAAATTGTTCCTAAATACGAGGCATATTGAAAAGTAATGCCTCCATGGCTGTAATTTTTTTATTTTTTAACCGATTTTCAAAATTATGTTTGCATCTGATACTTACATTTGTCCTCTATGTAATGCACTATTCACTTTTCGACATAGTCCCCATCCCTTTCCACGCATTGCGTCAACGCGTGACTAGTCGGGTGAACTCGTCGGAGAGGAATTCCGGGGACGTTCTCGACACGAGGAATGAATGGCATCTTTCACCTTGTCGTCAGGGCTCTACTCATGTCCCTTAAGGTGCTCTTTCTTCTTTGGGAAGTGGCGAAAGTCGCAATGTGCAAAGTCTTTCATCTTTGAACTTGCAATTTTTCATCTTTGAACTGTAGGCGCTGCAAGACCGTACTATTCATGCATAACTTTGTTTCCCTGGCACTCAGCCAGTTGTTTTTGGAAGAGTGGCGCCCGGTTCATACAAGGCTGCCTTAAGGGCACCGCCCTAGAGTGGTACACAAGCTTCACCCACAACTGATTTGTGCTATACCTCTGGCGTGTGGCAATCGTGTGCGGGCAGGCGTTATCGTGCTGCAGAAGAGGGTCTAAAGCTGCCATTCAATCATGGTGTCGACAACAACCCCCAATTCCTCTCCGACGGGTTCACCCAACTAGTCCACGCGTTGGTGTAATGCGTGGAAAGGAACGGGGACTATGTCGAAAAGTGAATATTGCATTACATAAAGGACAAATATAAGTATCAGATACAAAAAGAATTTTGAAAATCGGTTAAAAAATAAAAAAGCTACAGCCATGGAGACATTACTTTTCAATATGCCCTCGTACATTGGATTATAAAAAGTTAACATTGTTTTTATTTGAACGTAACATTTTTACAATAATCAATTTGTTTTCGTTTAAATTAATGAACAATGTCTCAAATGTTGTGTACAATCTGAAAATACCATTAAAATAAGGGTTTCCATTGCAAATTTCAAAGTTGACTTCCATATTCGAAAATGGCGTCGGATTTTTTTGGAAATGGAATACACATAAAAGTTCAATAATACTTCCACTGAAACTACTCTGTCAGATTTGTATTTTAGAACTTGGCTATTGATTCACTTTAAATGAGACACCCTGTATATATGAATATCTATCTCTCTTTATTGTGCTTAGGCAAGAACCTCTACCAGAAAATTAGATAATGAATCGCTGGAATCTCAGACGACGATTAAAGTAAGGCATGTGCATTTTAAAAGCCAATGCTTTTGCATATGTAAAGATAATTTTTATGTGCATTGGAAAATCAAAAAAAAAAATTTCTTGTAATTCGTTTTACAGCGGTGGTCTGGAACCGAAACTGCACTATCTCTGAGGATGTCTGTATTGTACACAGGATATCTTAAGTAAATGTGACACACAATATCTTACACATAGAATATTAAAAAAAAAAGTCTTCGTTCACAAATAATTTTTTTTGCTATTCGTTCACTCTACTTTGCAAAAAACTTCTCTGAATTCATCCTGATTTTTCCCTGATCAAAACATTTAGGTTTCCCTGACAAATCAATGACTTGCAGAATTACGATTTTAAGCTCTATGCTTTGGATGATACAGTTCATTTTAAACCCAGTGATTGGAAAATATACTGATTAGCCATAATGATATTGTTTCTTAAACCTTAAGTCCTGAAAGAAAGTTTTTTAAAAGCATGAGTTTGAATCAAAAGTGTATAGTGCAATCACACAATTAACATTAATACGAGTTCACTTTTGTTGAACAACTGAAAAAAAAAAACTGAAGAGATTGTAGCATAAAGCTTTCCTCTCAAGTCCTCTCATTGGGAAGGTTTCCCCTGATTTTCGAGGAAAAAAATTGTCCGCTTTGTTGCTTTAGTTGCATTTTTCCAACATTTTTTTGCAAAAGTAAACCATTGTGATAACCAACAATCTTTCTAGTTATATAAGTAAAAAAACTGTGTATTTGGTGCAATAATATATTTTGCTGTGAATGGGAGAGCATTATTGGAAATAATTTTAGCATAATTTAACCATAAACAAATAACTAATCTCCATCATCAAGTACTTCAACATTACAGAGAAGTTATCGGTCGGTGAGGAAATTGCCTAATTTCTCCAAGTTTTTGATGGAATTCACATAAAATTAACAAATTTTGATTTGTCCTCTTTTATCTCAATTCTCCATTGTTGGCCGTAAAAACCAACAACACGCCGACCCGTTGAACTTTCAATTGTTGCAAAAAGTACAGCCAACACCTAGGGTGCGTTCACTTATTCGTTCGGAGTCATGCTCCGAGTCAATGTGATCACGTGATCAGAGTACTAGCGTCATGGCTCAGAGTCAACACAACGACGTAACAATCGAAGACTTTGATCGTTATAATCATTTGCGTGCAGTATTGCCAATTTAACCTTTTTTTCATGCGCTTGTCTTTTGTTGGACATTTTTAATAAAACTTAAACAATGCACTTCAACCATCTACCATTCATTTAAAAGTCTTCAATTCTCTTCAAAAACTCTCATCATTATTCATTGGTGAACTTGTTATTATTTATTCTTTTTATTTATTATTTTATCTTCTCCATTTATAAATGAGTATAGAATCATTCAATAATAAATAAACATATTATACTACTTCGTAAATTAATGTATAATGCACAAAATATTGAAATGAGCTTTTAAATTGGACACATCCCTGCTAAATTAGCAACACTACTTGTGAACGATTCAAGATATTTTTTCCCTTCTTCGCAACCTCCGGAGGCATCAGAAAAGCATGAGCATTGCCCATGGCACTTTAGGTTATGGGGAACCTTTAATATTAAGTTATTTTTTATTAACAGGAATAAACAATAACATATTTTTTATTTTTTAATATTTTTATAAAAACAAAGTTCTGGTCATAATTGTAATTTTAATTTATTATCACAGAGACTAGGGTGGCCTCATGCGTAAAGATGAACTGAGATTGAGCATATAAAAATTAACAATTATGCTGAAAAAATTGTCTTGAATCAAATTTTCGATCAATTTAAGCTAAATTTTCGTTTGTATCGTGCCAAGCCTACAACAATGGAAGGCTAACCAATTATGGTAGGCTATGATCGTGCACTTTGGAAAGATAGAGGCGGCCATGTTGATAGTTAAACAACGTATGCGCCAGCTTGAAAAAATAAAGTCTTCTCTTGTTTGTGTGGTTGCCACGGCTCCTAACAAGCGCGCTCGCAAACGATATCTCATTGTAACAAAATTAATCATCGTTGAAGTCACAACTTTGTTGGCACTCTTCATTGTTGCGTCGTCTTTCTCATTAAATTTTTTGACTCCGATGTCTCCAGCTTGAAAGCAGGAGTTAAGGGAGTTAACCCGAGTCGCACTC